>CM077304.1:111262056-111494556 GCA_039655065.1 Glossophaga mutica
TAAAATTCTATACAAAGTTATTTGCAGCTGCCTAGTGTTAATCTTGTTTTGACAAAGTTTGGGATTACTAAAAACAAAAGCCTCCATATTTGTGGCAATTGTAAAAAACTGCTATGTTGAAAGATTTTTTTGATGTATCTGCCCCTCTGCTAGACAAGACTCTCATTCTTAATATATTACTGTGAGAAGACATTATTTTAATATTAATTGTATTTAGGAGATAACCCAAGGTGTGGCCAGGTGTGGCTCAGTGGACTGAGCACAGGCCTGCAAATCAAAAGTTCAGTGGTTTGATTCACGGCCTGGGTTGTGGGCCAGGTCCTGTTAGGGACGAGCAAGAAGCAACCTTTCTCACACATTGATGTTTCTCTCCCTCTCTCTCAAGGTAGATATAGATAAAATCTTTTTAAAAAGATTAAGAAAGAAAACTTCTTTTAAAAAAGAAAAAGAAAGGAAGAAAACTTGCGGAAAAAAATATATGTGTTAAAGCAAAAATTTTAATAAGATGTGCCATGTAGTAAAATTAAAATGATGCTCCTGGAAGCACAAAACTTTGTCTTTTGTACTCTGTTAATCCCCACACATTATCTAGTATAGACCAAGGATCTGGGTAATATAGTTTATTTAGAATTTTTGAAGTTTACCTAAATGCAAACAAGAATAAATTTTTTAACAGTACTCTCTATTTTTTAATGTATTTTATTGATTATGCTATTACAGTGGTCCTATTTCTCCCCCTTTACTCCCCTCCACCCTTCACACCTCCTCCCACCCACATTCCCCCACTTTAGTTTATGTCCATGGGTCATACATATAAGTTCTTTGGCTTCCGAATTTCCTATGCTTTTCTTAACCTCCCCCTGTCTATTTTCTACCTACCATTTATGCTACTTATTCTCTGTAACTTTTCCCCCCCTCTTCCCCTCCCACTCCCCAGTTGATAACCCTCCATGTGATCTCCACTTCTGTGGTTCTGTTCCTGTTGTAGTTGTTTGCTTAGTTTGCTTTTGTTTTTGTTTTAGGTGTGATTGTTAAAACTGTGAGTTTGCTACCATTTTACTGTTCATATTTTTTATCTTCTTTTTCTTAGATAAAGCCTTTTAACATTTCATGTAATAAGGGTGTGGTGATGATGAACTCCTTAAACTTGACCTTATCTGAGAAGCACTCTATCTGTCCTTCCATTCTAAATGAAAGCTTTGCTGGGTAGAGCAATCTTGGATGTAGGTCCTTGCCTTTCATGACTTCAAATACTTCTCTCCAGCCCCTTCTTGTCTGTAAGTTCTCTTTTGAGAAATCAGCTGATAGTCTGATGGGAACTCCTTTGTAAGTACCGTCCCCTTACCTCTAGCTGCTTCTAGAATTCTCTCCTTCATTTTAATCTTGGCTAATGTAATTATGATGTGCGTTGGTTTGTTCCTCCTCGGGTCCAACTTCTTTGGGACTCTCCGAGCTTCCTAGACTTCCTGGAAGTCTATTTCCTTGGCCAGATTGGGAAAGTTCTCCTTTATTATTGTTCAAATAACTTTTCCACTTGTTGCTCTTCCTCTTCCCCTTCTGGTACCCCTATAATTTGGATGTTGGAATGTTTAAAGATGTCCTGGAGGTTCCTAAGCTTCTCCTCGTTTTGTTTGTTTGTTTGTTTTTTAATTCTCATTTCTTCATTCTGTTCTGGTTGAATGTTTTTTTCTTCGTTCTGGTCCACACCATTGATTTGAGTCCCAGTTTCCTTCCAATCACTATTGGTTCCCTGTACATTTTCCTTTATTTCACTTAGCGTAGCCTTCATTTTTTCATCTAATTTGCGACCAAGTTCAACCAATTCTTTGAGCATCCTGATTACCAGTGTTTTGAACTGTGTATCTGATAAATTAGCTATCTCTTCATCACTTAGTTGTATTTTTTCTGAAGCTCTAATCTGTTCTTTCATTTGGACCATTTTTGTTTTGTTTTGTTTTGACACACCTGCTACGTAGTGAGGGGTGGAGTCTTAAGTGGTCACCTGCGCGGAGCAACCCATGTCGTTGTGTTGTGACTGTTGTGATGCTATATGTGGGGAAGGGGTCCGAGAGGGAATAATGGTGCTTGCTCCACTCTCTGCCAGGTTTCAGTCACTTCACCACTACCCACAAGCAAAGTGGGTCGTTCTGGTGCAGATTCCTTGGTGGGTGGGCTTGTGTACATTCTAAGCACCCTGTGGGTCTCCCCAACAAACTCTCCTGTGAGGCTGTTTCTCCTGCCACCTCAACCCCCACAGGTGTTTTCAGTCGGTGGTTTGAGGCTTTATTTCCCAGAGCTGGGACCCTGGATTGCTCAGTCTGTTTCACTCCCCACCTATTCCTCCCAGTTTCTCTGCCAGCAAATGTGGGACCACCTGCTCTACCAGCCACCACCTTGCCACAAGTCCTCTCCTCACAACTGCTGGTCTCTGCCCCTCCTACTGGCTGGATGAATGTGTCTTCTTTAACTTCTTGGTTGTCGGACTTCCATACAGTTCAATTTTCTGTCAGTTCTGGATGTTTTTTTGTTTTTAAATTATTGTCCTTTTGATTGTGTGAGGAGACACAGTGTGTCTACCTACACCTCCATCTTGGTCAGAAGAAAACAAGAATAAAATTTATTGCTACTCAACCAAGGAAGGAGTCCTGGTGCCCTCTATATCTACTCAGCAGTTTCCTACTGAAGCCTGGAACACTCAGCCTGCCACTGAAGACTAGTCTGCAGCCCCCACTGCTCAGGCCACTGAATGGGTAGGAACAGCCACCAAGTGGTCCTAAACTGTTCAATGTTGGGAACTGCCCTGCCTGGTTTCAGAAGCTGTAACCCCCCATAGCTAAGACTGAGTGAGAGACCTTGGGACCATAAGCCACTAAGGAGACAAAGCTTATCTCCCTGGCAGGGGCGCTGCCTCTGCTCCTTTTACTTCACCCTACCTGGCCCCCAATGCATGATCGGTTAGCCAAGGACAGGTAAGATTCCTCAAGGGAGGGATAACCTAAGACAGGAACAATCGTGGGGCCCCAGGGAAGGCTTTGGGGGGCTATAGCAAAAGGGGGTGATGGACCCTTGCCCCTCAGCTTTGACATAGTCTAAGTCCACATTCAGTCTGTGAGAAGTCTCCTAGTCTCTTGGCTGCCTTACTTCCCCTGCCTGACTTAAACCAGAAACAATGCCAGAGGGCAGTGCAGTCCTGTGCTGGAAAGGGTGGGTTCCCCGGTGCAATCAGGCCTAAGAAAGAATGCATAAAATCCTGTGAGGCCTGTTTTGCTAAGAATGCTCTCAATTAAGTGATAAGGGTCCAAGTAGGAAATGAGTTTGTTTCCCAAAGTTTTGTAACCCTTTAGCTAACGAACCTTGACTCAGAATAAGCCCTCGTAGTTCTTTGGGTGTCGTCTATTGTTTGATCCTTACTCCCTGACAATGATTAATGAGCTTTACCTGTATTCCTGTGCAAACTGAACCCAATAAAAGCCCATTGAGGAAAAGGCTCTGAGCCCTTCTCTGAGAGATCGGCCACCTTTATTCTTCAAGCAGATCATGTCTTGATAGACTTATTCTCATCCGTGGCAACCCAGGAGGGCAGAGCCAAATCATCCAGGTGACTCAGCCCGCCTTCAGCCCAGATGTGGTGTTCTGTGACTTCCAGCTTTTCCCCAAACTAAAATCACCTTTGAAAGGGAAGAGATTTCAGACCACTGATGAGATTCAAGAAACTACGACAGGGCAGCTAATGGAGATTGAGAGAACTGTGTGAGGTCCCAAGGTGCCTACTTTGAAGGGGACTGAGGCATCATTGTCTTCTTGTATCTTGTATCTTCTTCAATAAATGTCTCTATTTTTCATAGTACATGGCTGAATACTTTATGAACAGACCTTGTATATTATATACATACAAATTTGGAACTGTTAAATCTTATTGATGACTTTAACTTATCAATATGAAGTGTCCTGCTTTGTCTCTGGAAGTACTTCTTGCTATGTTATGTATATTTTTTATCCTTTTACTTGCAATTTTTTGATTCCTGGTTTTTAATTTATTTATTGATTGATTTGAGAGGGCGGGGAGTAAGAGGGAGAGAGACAGAGAGATAGAGAGACATTGATTTGTTGTGCCATTTATTCATTGGTTGATTCTTGTATGTGCCCTGACTGGGGATCGAACCTACAACCTTGGCATATAAAGACAATGCTCCAACCATCTGAGCTACCTGGCCAGTGCTGATTCCTGATTTTTAAAGTACCATATTGTAGCAGATTATATTTTCCAAAGATGGCTTCAACAATATATCCCATCCCACATGCTCTCCTAGAAACCTTCTCCTCATCAAAAAGTAGAGTAATTCCCTAGCCTTGAATCTGAGTTAGTGGAAACCTGCTTCCAAGACAGAGTGTAGTGTAAGTGATTCTGTGTAGCTTTCTAGTCTCAGTTAGAAAAGACCATGTAATTTCTGCCTGATTCACATCAGACACATACTCTGGGATCCCAGACAACCAGCTGTGAGGAAGCCCCAGCAGCCCATGTTGAAGATAAGGTGGAACAGAATGGAGACCCTTGGCCCACAATCTTGAGTGGTTTCCCATATGACAACCAGCAACAACTTGTGAGTGAGATATCTTGAAAGTGGATCCCCAAGGGGTGTGGGTGGAGGTAGAAGAAGGTATAGGGTGGATAAATGGTGATGGAAAAAATAATAAATAAATAAATTTTAAGTCATAGATCCTGAGTTCCCAGACAAGCTGTCCTAGCTGACTGCATGGGGCAGAGATGAACCATTCCTAACAAACACTACCAAAATTGTGGATTCGTGAGGAGAAATCCATGACTGCTATAGCTGTCAGACACTTCTGAATCATAGTTCAGTGAAGTCATCATTGTTCCCACATGCACATTCCAGTGCACGCTCCTTGGCTGCCAGGTTACATCGATGTTGCACAAACCATTCTTATTCCATTAACAATGGCTAGACTTTTTCTGGACAGGCCTCATATACTCAAAATATGTAATATAAATTGTCCGAACTGAGAGGAGAATATAAAGAAATTCACATTCAAAATGGGAAATTTTGAACACATATCTCAATAAGTGATAGACCAGGCAGGCAAAATTAGTAAGGATACACAAAATGTAAATTTGATGAACCAATTTGCCCTGTTAGACACTTCACCTGCAATAGCAAAATATATGTATTCTTTTCAAGTGCATACAGAACATTTATAAAACTGACCATATGCTGCGCCATAAAGCAGCTCTCATATCACTGAATTTGAAAGAATTGAAATCATATATAGTCTGTAATCACAACTTTAAAAATCAGTCACAACATCTATAAATGGGTAAACCAAACATACATCTTCAGTCTGATCTCTTGGTGTGTATATCATTATTACTTGAATTTTCACAGATATTTCAACTACACCATGTCTAAACTGCATTCTCACTATTTCCCCAAACTTCTTCCTCTGCCAGCCTTCCTAGCTTAGTAAAGGGCATCTCCAAACACCCAGTTTCTTCGGGTAAAAAACTGAAAGTCATCCTCAGCACTCCTTCTCACTAACTCCCTTCACCCTACCTTCAAAATACACCGACTCTCTTCTCTTCCCCTCCACTGTCATGGCTCTTGTTCATAAAATAGTCACCTCTCTCCTAGAAGATTGTGTTAGCCTCCTACTTCAACTTGTGCAATTCATTCTCCGAAGAACCACCAATCAACATTTAAAAAATATAAATTGTCAAAGGGTACAAAATTCCAGTTATAATTTGAATAATTTCTGGGGATCTAATATTCAATGTAGTAATTGTAGTTAATAATACTTTGTTACATGCTTGAAAATTGCTAAGGATGTAGCTCTTAACTGTTCTCACAACACACAAAAAAATGTAATTATGTGAGGTAATAGACGTGTTAGCTGGCCTAATTGTGGTACTCATTTTGCTATATACATGTATCAAATCATCACAATGTACACTTTAACACAATCTTATATGTGAATTGTACCTTAATACAGCTGGGGGAAAGTAAATAAAAAGTAAATATTGTAACTGGAGGATCAAATCACACCCCACCCCACCCCCATTAAAACCTTCATTCACTTCACATTGAATTCAATATGTATCGAAATTCCTTGAACCTGCGGAGCCCTGAATGATATGATACATCTCTCTAGCTCATTTCCTGTTAGTATAGCCCCTTGGCTTTTTGTGAGTTCCTTGGCACACCAAACTGGTTTGTATTCAGGGTCTTCATACACACCATTTCCTTTGTCTGGAATGCAGCCTCCCGCCCTCACCTCAACATACACACTTTGTCTAACTAATACAAATCCTAGGTCTCAGTTTAAATCTCCTTAGAGAGGCCTTCCCTTACCATCTAATTTAAATTAGGTCTCCATTATATAATATCTCATTAACACCCTACATTTTCTCCCTTTAAGCATTCATCATAATTTGTAATTACAAGTTATTCGTTTAATATTTGTCTATCCTCCTGGGCTATAAGCTCTATGAAGGCAAGAACTGTTTCTATGTAGCTCAGCACTTGGTAAGCAAAAAGCTTTTGATAAATATTTGTTGAGTGAATGAGTAAATAACATAATGTCTAATTAAAATTAAAGCAAGCTTACTAAAAGTATGGTATAGGATTAGAAGAAAATAATCTCTGCTCCTACTATTATCTTTTGGTATGGTCTTCATGTCAGTGTTTTTGTGGGCTATCTCTGTGCCAAATATTTTGCCTTTTCTCAACCTGGTAATAATTACTATCAGTTGAATTATGGACTTTTCAGTATTAAAAACATGTCTAGAGTTAGAAGTAGCCTTATGGGTGAAAAACAGAGAAGTCATGACCTGCTGAGTTCATATACTGTGTGAATAATATACCAGCTCTTGTAATAATGGCTATGCCAGTGATTTTTTTCACTAGGAAGTAGCAAAGAGCTGCAGGAAAGGGGAGAAAGCATGAAATTGTAAATGCTAACTACACTAAGAAAAATATTTTAGGACACAATTTTTACCCCTATAATATTTCAAACTATTTTGAAGTCTGTTTAGGAAATACCAACTTTCCGAAGAAAGAATTTTTAGATATTATTATATAATAATTGAGCATTTCAATATTTTTAAATTACCTATAGGAATATATAACAACTTTATTAATTTGAGATATTTTAGAACATCTTCATACTCAAAAATTACTATGTAAATTGGATTATTATGTTCCATCAAGTATAAGGAGCCATTGATTACAAGATACACTGCTATTTTACGTAATACTAAGAAAACAGTCTTCTTATCATTTCAAATTTTTATTTTATACACATCATTGGTGCTCTTTTAGACTTATTTAGACATGTTTTTCTTTAAATTATATACACTCTTGGCCTACATAAACAGGAAAATAAAAGCAAACTTAGCACCTATTTATGATAAAAACTGAGCAAAGTGGGAACAGATAAATTGTACCTCAATATAATGAAAGCCATATATGAAAAACCCACAGCCAACATCATATTCAAAGGGCAAAAACTAAAAGTGTTTCCCTTAAGATCAGAAACAAGACAGGGATGTCCGCTTTCACTACTCCTATTCAACATGGTACTAGAAGTCCTAGCCACAGCAATCAAGCAAGATGAAGCAATAAAAGGCATCCAAATTGGAAAGGAAGAAGTAAAACTATCATTATTTGCAGATGATATGATACTGTGTATAAAGAACCCTACAGATTCCACCAAAAAAACTACTAAAATTGATAAATAAATTCAGTAAAGTAACAGTATACAAAATTAATAATCAGAAATTGGTGGTATTTTTGGAAACACTTTATTTATGTATTTTATAGAGAGGGGAAGGGAGGGAGAAAGAGAAGGAGAGAAACATCAATGTGCACCTCTCCCACACCAACTACTGGGGACCGGGCCAGCAACCCAGGCATGTGTCCCAACTGAGAATCAAACCAGTCACCCCTTGGCTCACAGGTCCATTCGCAATCCACTGAGCTACACCAGCCAGGGCCTCAGGGCAGAAATTTTTATACACCAATAATGAACTATCAAAAAAAAAAAAAAAACCAACAAAACAAAACTAAGAAAACCATCCCATTTACAATTATATTTTTTTAAAGAAAAGGGGTCTTGACTGGTATGTCTCAGTAGGTTGAGTATTAGCACACAAAATGAAAGGTCCACTGTTCAATTCCCAGTCAGGGTACATGCCTGAGTTGCAGGCCAGGTTCCTGGTTGGGGGCGAGTGAGAGGCAACAAATCGATCCATGTTTCTCTTGCACATCGATGTTTCTCTTTCTCCCTCACTTCCCCTCCCTATAAAAATAAATAAATTAAGTCTTAAAAAAAAAAAAAGAAAAAGAAGGTACCCAGGAATAAATTTAACCAAAGGATTAAAAGACCTATACTCAGAAAATTGTAAGATACTGAAGAAATTGAAGATACAAATAAGTGGGAGCATATACCATGTTCATGAATAGGAATAATTAACAACATTAAAATATCCATACCACCCTGGTCGGTGTGGCTCAGTTGGTTGGAGCATCATCAGTTGTTTGGTTTACATAACCTGTAAACCAAAAGGTTATGGGTTTGATCTCCAGTCAGGGTAAATACCTAGGTTGTGGGGTTCAAACTTCTTGATCAGAGCATATACAGGATGCAACCAATCAATGTTTCTCATGTTGATGTCTCTCTCTTTCTCTCTCCCCCTTTCTCTATCTCTAAAAGCAACAACAAAAAATGTCCTTGATTTGGATGGTGAACACACAATACAATATACAGATGATGCGTTACAGAATTGTATTCTTGAAACATGATTCTATCAACCAATGTAGCCCCAATAAATTCAATAAAAATCTGAAAAATAAATAAATAAAAATAAAAAATTGAACTTACTTATGACCCAGTGATTCTACTTCTGGCAATATATCCAAAAAAAAAAAAAAAAAAAAAAAACCTGAAACAATAATTCAAAAGAATATATGCACCCCTATGTTCATTATAGCATTATTTATAATAGCAAAGATATGGAAACTAGGAAACATATGGAGGTAGCCCAAGTGCCTATCAGTAGGTGAGGAGATAAAAAAGCTGTGATACATTTACACATGGAATACTACTCACCATAAGAAGAAAAAAAGAAAGAAAGAAAGAAAGAAAGAAGGAAGGAAGGAAGGAAGGAAGGAAGGAAGGAAGGAAGGAAGGAAGGAAGGAAGGAGGGGAGGGGAAGAAAGAAAAGTGAAATCTTACCTTTTGCGACAGTATGGATGGACCTAAAGGGTATTATGCTAAATGAAATAAGTCAGACAGAGAGAGACAAATAGCACATGATTTAACTTGTACGTGGGATCTAATGAACAAAACAGAAACAGACTCCTAGATACAGAGGACAGACTGACAGCTGTCAGAGGGAAATGGAGTTGGAAGGGCTGGGTGAAAAAGGTGAAGTGATTAAGCAGTACAAATTGGTAGTTACAGAATAGTCACAGAGATACAGATTACAAAATAAGGAACATAGTCAATAACATCAAGATAAATACGTATGGGGCCAGGTGGGTACTTGAGGCAGTGGGGAGACCACTGTGTAAAATACATGATTTTCTAACCACTTTACTATACATCTGAAACTGATACAGAATAATATTGAATATAAAATGTAATTGAAAAATAAAAAATTAATCAAAAAACAAATAAAAATAATAAAAAACAATTTAGAAAAACTATGGTTATTCAGACCTTAGGATACTGCACATTTTTTTCCTAATAAATGAAAGGAGTCTGTCATGGCAAAAAAACCACTGACAGTATTCGTTGCCAAAGACAAAATTCAAGCTTTCAAGCAAAAATTGGAATTTTAGAAAATTCATATCCACCTCTATGAACTTGACAACTTTTAAAGACCTCTCATACGATAAATGGCGATTTAATTAATATGATGTCTTATATTATATAATGAAATGTGTCAATATTTAGAATATCTGCATAATTCAATAAATCAATATTTTCCACATAAAAAATCAAAGCTTTAATCTGATTGGTAATAGTTCTTATTAGGGTATTTATGAAAAATTAAATACCTTAAAACATCAAAAAGAGCAAAATTAATTGGCTGATTTTTCTTAAATTTCTTCACTTTTAGAGCCCAAGTCTTCTGAATCACTTTTTGTCTCAGAGTTGTGTGTCTCTGTGGTTTTTCCACCTAGCACTTAAAAAACTCTGGGAATTTGGATTTGGATTTTTTTAAAAAGATTTTATACATTAACTTTTAGAGAGAGGGGAAGGGAGGGAGAAAGAGAGGAAGAGAAACATCAATGGTAAGAGAATTGCCTCGTGCGCGTGCCTCAACAGGGACGGAACTCGAAGCCTGGACATGTGCCCTGAGTGGGACTCAGACTGGAGACCATTCAATCCATGGGAGGGTGCCCAGCCAACTGAGCCACACCGAGCAGGGCTAGATTTAGATTTTTTTAAGGAATTTTTTTCTGCCTTTTTAATTTGATCTCCCAACCAACAAATCAACAAATATTTTTTTTGAAAAGCATATAAATTACCTCCTTAAAACTAAGAAAATGTATGTCTGTCTAACTAAACAAAATTTTAAAGTCAAAATAAAAACAATATAATTATTAGGCAAGTGACTGGGGGGGATGGGGAGTTTCTATTACTGAAGAGAAAGTGTTTGGTGCTAGAACTGATACTATTACACATATATACCCTCAACTTTCAGGACCAGCTTAGCTTTAAATGGTTGGCTTTTAATTTATAGATAGGAAGAAAAGGAGAAAGAGAAAGAAAAAAGAAAGGGAGAAAGAAATGAAGAAAGGAAAAAAGAGAGCAAAGACTTATGGCCCTTTGTTTTTCTTTGTCTACTTTGAAATTAAGTTTTATTTGAAATAAGCCAGTTGGTGAAAAACAAATACCATATAATCTCACTTATAAGAGGAATCTAATGAACAAAATAAACTAACAAGCAAAATAGAACCAGAGATATGGAAACAGGGAACAAACTGACAGCTGCCAGAGGGGAGGTAGGAGGGGATAATGGTGGGAAAAAGTGGAAGGGATTAGTCAAAGAACACGTATGAATGACCCATGACCCATGGTCATGGACAACACTGTGGGGATGGACTGTGGGAGCAGGGGGTGGGCTGGATGGAGGAGGGCGACAGGAGAAAAAGTGGGACACCTATAATAGAATAACAATTAAAAAAATAAAAGCTAAAACTTTATACACCCTTTTAAAACATGAAAATTCAAAACTTATTAGGCTAGTCAATCACACAAAGTTGTTTGCAGCAGTAATTAAAGAAGTGATAACATTTTATCAGTGTGAAATGTCACAGATTTCAAATCACAACTTGGATCTTCTTCAATGATTCAAGTGTTTTATCCCTCACGATAAGGTCTGGTTGGTTTTAAGATAAAATTCCTCCCCTGGATATTCTATTCTCAATCAAGTCCTTCTTCATCACTGACACATGATAGGATAGCTGGCTGTGATGGTGATACCACAATGGTTGTTCAAGTCTTTGGCCATCTTTGTGTGGCTAGTCATAGCCCAGCCTATAACCCAGCTGTTCTTGACAAACCAATATTTACTGTTATCTTATCTGCTCCTTCAAAGTCAAAGCCACCCACCAGAATGCCATGATCCAGGTGTTTGATGCTACAGTTTGGATCATAATAAATGCCTTCTTTATAGAATTGGAAGGTATCCTGGGCTCCATCTATACTAACAGAGATGGATTCAATAACTGCCACTACCTTCAAAAGGGACTTCTCCCACTTACGGGTGTCCACAAGGCCAATGCCATCAGCAGCAGAATATTCAGGCTCATATTTGCAAGATTCAACCTTTGGATAATACCAGGCTCCTTCTGAGTCCAGGCCTCGTTGTCCATTATGGAAGTATCAGCCTTATAGCCACCATTGCAGCCCTCCTTGTCTTGAGACTGAGAGCAAACCACTAGGTTCTGCTCACCTAGTGGAATAAGTTTGCACATTTTCCAGAACATCTGTCCTTCCAGAGCACCAGTTGCACTAATAGTCCAATAAAAATCACACAGCTCCTGACCCTTCACAGAAGTTACATAGCCTTTCTCTTTTCAGCCCAGAAATGAGGGGCTCTCTGCAAGGAAAGTTTCTCAAAATACCATACATTCCCCTTCTTGTGCTTCTGGTTTTGAAGGCCAGTCTAAAATCTTCATTGACCATGTCACCAAAGGCATTTGTTGCCACGTGAAGCTGTTTCCTTCAGCTGTATTTCTGACTGCAGTTCAGTAATTTCCATATTCTCTTCTCTACACTTCTTCATTTGAGCCACATTGTTCCCTGTGTGTTGCTGCCCGCTGGTGTATCATTGTGCATCTAAACTTCCATCAACTTTTGGGGAGTCAAAAAGAGTGAAGGATTCATGTTTCAACAACTGGCAGCAGGCACAGCTGCACAGGGGCAGTCAGCTGGTGTGGGCCCATGGGTGTCCGAGGCCCACCGCTACATTTTTGAAGTCTTAACCCTCAGCTTAGATTTGAAAACTCAGCCTAAGCTTGTTAACAGTCCCTGTCCCTTGTTACCAAAGGGACAGAAATGGCTTTAGCTTCAGAAAGGGAATGGAACTGATAAGATGAAGATTCCATGCTTTTCTATGCACCACTCTGTTAAATATCCAGAAATAGCCTGTGTTTACTCTCAGTCTTCTGTTATCTTTCAAGTGAACACTGTACCCCAACTTAAAAAGTAAACTTCTGATCTATTTCACTAAAGCCATGGAAGATGAGTGTGTGTATGGGGAAAATATCTGTGTGGTTTTATAAATATGCAAAATCGGTGTAGTAAATTTTTTATGTGAAGGTAATGTTGGTTGCAATGTTTTTGAAAATTTATTAGTCATTTCAACTCTTAAAATGACTTTTTTTGCCATTCATGATTCATTAGTCATTTTGACTTTCATCCCTATACTTATTAGTTGAGAATTTTAAATCCCCCAAATATCCCAAGTCCAAAATACAAATAAATGTCATCAAAGAATTTAAACATTTCAGAGGGAGTCCCTGGTGACTTACAGTTCAAATTTCACTTTGTAGAATAGCATGCTGGGTATTAACAGAAGTAATACCAAAAACATTCTGGTTGATACTGAGAATCATTACTGATAATTCTTTTTCTGGAGGAAATTCCAGGCAGCCTTTCTTCAGCTTAACTCATGGCTAATTTAGTTGGTGAAACAACGTTGCAAAGTTCATTCATCCAGCAGCCATTTATTGAAAATCTACTATGCATGAGCTGTGTGCAATACAACACCACAGCCGCCAGCCACACTACTGAGCACTTGAAAGATGGCTAGTGTGATTGAGCATTTAAATTTTTTAATTTATTTAATTTTAATAAATTTAAAGTTAAGAAATTATATTCAATTCAGTTATTGGAAAACTTTTCAGTATGTTTGGAACAACTTGGAAGTGCAAATCTACTTTTTAACTCTAAAATTATATGAAGTGCAAGTAAAGTTCAAGTATTTACAATAGAAACTTAGCACTTTTTCCAAATTCAGAGGTACTATAAGTGTAAAATATGTACTAGCTTTTGATGATTCAGTGCAAAAAATCACTGAAATATCTAATTAACATCCTGATTACATACTGAAATGATAATATTTTTATATTTGGGGTTAAATAAAATATCGTATTAAAATTAATTTTACCTGTTTCTTTTCATCTTTTAAACATGTGGCTACTGAAAAATTTTAAATAACATATGTGGCTTGCGTTATAGTGCTATTGGACAGCTCTGTGCTAGAGACCAGAGATAGAGTCGAAAATGATTTTGTCTATTCCTCGATCTCAAGAAGCCTATGACTCCAATTTTGATCAACCTGAGCTATTTGTTCTTACCATCTTCTTTAGCCATCTGTCTGTCACCCTGCACAGCCCAACTGGTACCCAAATACTCGTATGTGCCATTGAGCCTAAAGATTGATGTATTGATGAATCAACAGAAATGCATTCATCTTACTAAAAAAAAATCAATCCAAAGGAAATTTTATACTGATGCTAAAATAAAAATATTTTTTACATATTATAATAACATATTCTCATCATTCTTTATTTTCAACATATTCCAACTTTCCTCCTTTCATAGAATTTAATGATATCCTGCTTGACCCAAGTTCCATACATTTCTGAACTCATTTATTAAGATTTGAATGTAGTCTAAAGAAAGGGGAGTTTATTAGTTATCTATTACTGCTTAACAGATCACCCAAATATTTAGCAGCCTAAAACAAGGAGCAGTTGTTACATCACAGTTCCTCAGGGTCAGGAATCTGGGTGTGGCTTAAGTGAGTTCATCTGGCTCAGAGGTTCCCACAGATTTCGATTAAAGTCAGGCCTGCAGGACTCACCCAGGAGAATCACCTTCTAAACTCACATTCTGTGGCTGCTGTCAGGCCTCATGTCCTCACTGGCTGTTGGTCAGACATTTTTTTGTCAAATGGATCTCCTCATGAGGAAGCTCACAATATGGCATTGGACTTCCCCTGGAGCTAGTGAAAGAGAGGGGATGGATGGAGGGTAAGCAAGATAAAAGCCTTCATCTTTCTGTAACCTAACCTCGGAGATGTCAACCTGTCACTTTTGCCGTTTTTGTGCATGTTAGAATTGATTCATCAGATCCAGCCTACAGTCAGGAGAGGTAATTACACAAGGGCATGGGTACTAGGAGGTGGGCATCCTTGGGAGCGTTTTAAAGGCTGCCTCTACAGGGAACAAACTAGTCATGAACCGTTTCAGCTTTAACCAAAGTCAGACGATGAGCCCTTAAGTAATAAGACTGATTGAAGCAAAGAAAGTCTTCAGTTAAAGCAACTTTTTAAATGGTTAACCATAAATCTGGAGATATAATCAAATGTCTTGATACCTATATATGCATATAGTGTAGTACTAACCGGAGACATTTGGTTATTGTTTGCTGGAATGCTGGGATCTTTAGGATTATGTTCATAGTATTCGAGGAAGAAATACATGAAATATGGTCCATCTCTAAAATCATAATTGTGACATTAAAATTCTCTGAAACTTGGGAGGTGGAAGAGGGCAAAGGGGGAATATATGGGGATGGAAGGAGACCGCAGATGGTGTGTTATAGAGCTGCATGCTTGAAACCTGTGTGGCATTATTGACCAGCGTCGCTCAGTACATTCAATTTAAAAATTCTCTGAAACTTGTATTTCTTAAAACCCATAGCCAGAAGTGCTCGGAAATAGTTTTGTTCTTGGCAAGTGACGGCCACTCCCCCTTCAAGATGTTCCCTTGTAACGGTCAAAATTTCAGCCTTCCTACTGCTATTCCTAGGATGAAAACGCGCTGCTCTGAGAGTGACACCCGAGTCCCATTTCAACGCAAAGCCCTTGTATAAAATCAGTCCCTCTCCTTTTTTGACTAACTCGTCTCTCATTATATACCCCAAGAGGAGTTTTCCATGACCGCCTGACTCCTCCACTGATTTCTCCCTACAGGGCTGTCACAGAGCAGTCATCTGGACTGATAGCAGAGCCTTTATATTTCTCTCTGTCACAACACATTTGACCTTCTCCTTCCTTTAGAAGTCTGCTGAGGCTCAGTTTCCAGATTAACCCCAGCAGATTGTTCTTCACACAAATCTAATTAGACTTGATTAAGGTGCAGACCAGGAAGGGCTTGGGAGTTGGTGTTAGTTTGGTGTATCAAAATTTAAGATTTCATAGGTAAAGGATTTTCAAGAAGTTATCATAGAAATGAACTAGTAAATTGTGAAAAAAAGGCTGGCAGTATCTAAGAGGAATATATAGTGTACTGGATTTTAATGTTTAAAAAATGGTTTGAAGAAGTAATGGACCAAATAAAGACTGGGCTGTGTGAATTATTACGGCAGCTCCTCATCCCCTGATGCCAAATCTATGAACTATGATCTTAAATACACATCGCAGCCAGCCTGAGCTTCTCTTAGATAAGTAAGCTTGCAAATCTGAGAAAGTGCAAAAATAAGTTTTTAGATGGTAAAAAATTAATGTCAAATTACAGTGTTAATCTTTTTCTACAGATCTTGTGATAGGTTTTGTAATCATTATTAGAGTTTCTATATTTTATTCATCATTTGAAATATTTGATATGTAAGAAAATCTTACATATTAAAATTATTTTTACGTGGTGTGTATGTACACATATTTAACAAATTAAATTTATAATTAATGTTTATTTTTAAATCTACAAGTTTTGCCTCAATATGCACATAAATAAAAAAGTTTGATTAGACTTTACTGGGTATTTGAAGTGCTACAGAAGAATACATTTACTAAATGTGTGACTTATAGTATGAAATGTCTAAGAGAATTTGATTAAAGTGTTAAATGTTTAGAGAGATTTAGTAATAAATTTAAAATTAATAATTTCAATTTATAAGATCATTAATCAATTACAAGTAAAAGTGAGTCTTTTAAATTTCTGGACAAATTATATTAGATTTATAAATAAAATAAGATGTATAAGTTGAGCTCAAAAGCTTCAAAAAATTAAATCCTAAAATTTGCAACAATAACTGAATATTAACTAAAATAAAAAGAGTAGTAAAATGCCCAACAACATGGATTGGTTACATAAATTATGATTCATTCATTTTATGGAGTTTTTAACTATTAAGAATTACTTTGTGGAAAAATCAACATGGACATTTAATTTTTTGAGAAAACAAGCCATGAACAAGCATATATAAGATGATCCTATTTTTCAATACTAATTTTTTAAATCTATATGTATATGTACATACATATATAGAGAAAAATCTGGATGGACTAATATCAAATTGGTCATAATTACTAGTTGGTATTCATAGGTATTTGTGTATAACTGTGTACTTCCCATTTTTTTGTATTAAACATGTATATTTTTAGTCTATTTAAAAGAGAAAAAAGGAGATAAGTAGCAATGAAAAGCTAGGAGGACACCCACATTCCAGGCTCCAGCATATATGGAAGTAGGGGAAATGAGTACATTTGAGAGGCATGCAGGCTCTAAGGCCCAGGGGTGGAGGTAATATTTTGTAGAGACTTCACCACACTGTCTATCAGGACCCTGTGTATACCTGGCACATGTTTCCATCAAAGTCCCGATAACACTTAGGTGTAAGTATTTGTTTATGTGACTGTCAAACCATATTAGAATATACACCTCTTTGAATATAGGAATCATCTTTCTCACCTATGCAATCCCAGTGCCTAGCAGGTAGAAAGCATTCAGTAAGTGTTGGTTGAAAGAGGAAGTAAAAAAACAACTATTTCTTTTACTGCCTCTCCATTTGAAAAGGCCTGCTCTGATTTAAAGGCATACCCCTCATTTAAACAACAACAACAACAACAACAACAACTTGCTCCAATGTATCTCCTTACCAGCTTGGCACAATGATTGAAATTCTGCTCACTCAAGCAAACTTTTTAAATTAAAGCACCATCTCCAAAGACTCCATTCTTGAACTCTGTTCATCCTCAGGAGTGGCAAAATGATCATGAGTGATGGATTACAACTATTATATTGTACCCTCTACCTTTGTATATGTTTGAAAATTTCTATACTAAAAAGTATTTTAGAAACCTATCAAAAATTCAACAAGCCATGCAAGAAATATTTAATGACTTATGACAGCATACCCTATGCTAGCCATTATGTTGAAGTCTAGAATACAAGTGTGAGTAAAAGTTAGGGGTGTGGGTGGGATGTGGGTCAGAGTGGGACAGGCATACAGGACAATATACGGACATGAGATATAAGAGGATTATTTCTGGTCAAGACGATATTGTAGGTGATCACGGTCCTCTCATCCTCCCACAACCCCATCAAAATTACAACTAAACTACAGAACAACCATTATCACAACTGCCTAAAATCTAGCTGAACAGGAGTCCTATAACTAAGATATAAATGTAAAGACTGTATATTTTTATTCATCACTGTCCTTTAAATCTTTCTCCCATTTAAAAAAATAAATTGTTTGAAAACAAGCAAAATATAACCAAAGACACTGAAATAGAGAACAGGCTGACAGTGACCAGAGGGGAGAGGGGAGGGAATTTCAGGGGAAGAGAGGAAGGGTTTACAGGAACAAGTATAAAACACACATGGACAAAAACCTGGGTGTGGGGGGGGATGCGAGGAAGGTGGGGAGGGCTGGGGGGTGGGCTGGGATGGAAATAAAAGATAAAAACTGTACTTGAACAACAATTAAAATAAAATAAAATAAAATAAAATAAAATAAAATGAATTGTTTGAGAGCTCTGATATAAACCTTCCATAAAATAAAATACAGATTTATTCTAACCAAATACTTACCAAAGCAAGGGGGTACGGGAAGAAGAGAGAGAGAGTGCAAGGAATTGAAAACCTATGTGAAAAATAATGATAAAAATCTTCCCTAACCTGGAGAAGGAAAAGACATACAAGTCCAGGAAGCACAGAGAGTCCCAAACAAGACGAACCCAAAGAGGCCCACACCAAGACACATCATAATCAAAAGGCCAAAGATTAAAGACAAAAAGAGAATCTTAAAAGCAGCAAGAGAAAAGCATTTAGTTACCTACAAGGGAGCTCCCATAAGACTGTCAGTTGATTTCTCAATAGAAACTTTTCAGACCAGAAGGGAGTGGCAAGAAATATTCAAAGTGATGGAAAGCAAGGACCTATAACCAAGATTACCCTACCCACAAAGCTATCATTTAGAATGGAAGGACATATAGAATTTCCCAGACAAGAAAAAGCTAATGGAGTTCATCGCCACCAAACCAGTATTACATAAAATATGTAATTAAAAAAATGTTTAATCCTCACCCAAGGATATGTTTATTGACTTGAGCGGGGGGCAGGAGAGAGAGAGAGAGAGAGAGAGAGAGAGAGAAACACCAATTGGCTGCCTCCTGTACATACCCTAACTGGGGATTGAACTGCAACCTAGGTATATGTCCTGACTGAAATAAATTCTGCAAGCTTTTGGTGTGTGGAACGGTGCTTCAACCAACTGAGCCCCCTGACCAGGGCTATGTAAAATCTTAAATGGCTACTTTAAGAAGAATAAAAAAAAAATAAAAATATGAAGAATAAAATGGCAAGAAATACATATCTATCAACAACTGAACCTAAAAAAACAAAATGAAGAAGCAGAACAGAAACAGAGTCACAGATACAGAGAATATTTTGATGGTTGTCAGGTGGGAGGAGGTTGGGGGCGATGGATGAAAAAGTAAAAAGAATAAGAAGTACAAATTGGTAGTTACAGAATAGTCATGGAGATCTAAAGTACAGCATAGGGAACACAGTCAGTAATATTGTAATAACTATGTATGGTGTCAGATGGATACTAGATTTATCAGGATGATCACTTAGTTAAGTTATACACTGTTTGATCACTGGGTTGTACACCTAAAACTAATGTAACATTGTATGTTAAGTATAATTAAAAAATAAAGAAAAAAGAAAGAAAGAAGAAGATCTACCTAACTCACAGCTGGGGTGGTGTGAGAAGACAAACAGAGTAACCCTGGATGATCCTAGAAGATGAATAAGAGACTAAAAGGGGGAAGAGAGATGGTGAAAAGGGGGACTGGGTCATTCTAGACAGAAACAATATGGAGTATCAAGACATGGAAACCATAAAGGTAGAACATAATGAGTTTGAAGTTCTAGTTCACTATAACTCTAACTTCAGGTTGTATATGGAGGAATGGTGAGAATGAAAATAAGGTACAGGCTGAGATGTTGCAATGAAGAGATCTCAAGGTCCAGTGAATTGAATATGATCAAAGTTTATTTTTCTCAAGTAGCACAGGAAGCAGTAGCACATGGTCAGTTTTGACTCCTCCCCTTGAGTCTTCAACATCAAATTATTTTGAAGAAAATCTCAAACTTTAAATAATTTTTCACAGTTTTATAGAAATCTAATTGGCATACCATGTAGTTCACCTATTTAGTGGGCAATTCAATAGTTTTTAGTATATTTACAGGGTTGTACAACCATCACCATAATCTAATTTTAGGACATTTCATCATTTTGAAAGAAGCCTTGCACAGATTAGGTATCATTCCCTATTCCCAGATGTATCCCCTCCAGCCCTGCCAAACCTTCTCATTTCTGATCATTTTATCTGTAATATTTCATATGTGTTTCTAGAACAATAGGAACATTTTTAAAAATACATAACAATAATGTCATTGTCACACAAAAATTGTTTAAACAATTTAATGTCAAAGATAAAATCAGTGGTCACATTTTCCTGATTATATTTTTTCCAGTTCATTTACTTAAATCAGGATCCAAGCAAAATTCTTAAATTGCACATTGCACTTGCTTGATATAGCTGTTAGAGTTCTTTTAATCTATAGGTAATCCTTCTAAGTATTTCTTTTTTTCTTACAAATTTTTGTTGAAGAAACTAGGTTATTTGTTCTATGAAGTTTCCCAGGGTCTGGAATTTTCTGATTCTATTACTGTGCCATTGTTAATCCTGCATTACTCTCCCCTGTATTTCCTATAAGTTGGTCATTGGATCTGGGATCTTAAATCATATTCAAATATTGTTTGTTTAGATAAGACTACTTCAGAAGTAGAAGTATTGTTACAAACTTCCATTTAAATTTTCTTTTATTGTGAAATACATCATACGGCAGTACATAAAGCTAATTACATAGTTTAAAGACTAATACTAAAATGAATATCCAGCCCCCATAACGGAGGTTAAAACATAGAGTACTGTCAGTTCCTGAGATTCCTGTTTGCCTGCTCTAATTACATCTCCTAATTCCACCCCATTCTACAGCTGAGAACCATCCTGAATTCTGTGATTATTCCTTCACTTTCTTTCTGCCCCGCATGAGTATCTTCCTAAAGAGAATATTGTTTGGCTTCGCCTTTACCTCTATTATTCTATGACTGGCTTTTTGCCCCTTCCACTTTGTTTTTGAGATCCATGTTGCTCCAGTTAACTGCAGCCCACTGACCGTCACCTTTCTATAGGAATTCCTGGTATGAGTACACTACAGTTCATTCTGTTAGTGAGCATTCATTGTTCCTGATTTTTTGATATCACAAACAATAATGCTATGAACACTCTGGTACATATCTCATGGTGCCTAGGGTTTTCTCTAAGGTGTATATATATTTAGGGGTGAAACTTCTGTGTGTAAGGTTTGTACATGTTTAATTTTGAAGTAATGTCAAATTATTTTTCAAAGCACTTACACCAATTTAAATACCCACTGGCAGGTGAATGAGAATTACCCACAGTTCTGAATCCTTGATAACACTTGGTGTTGTAAGATTTTGCCAACTGGGTTCAAACTATTAATTAAAAATGTGACATTGTACTATCTAGTTGATATTTCAAATGAATTCACAGGACTCCTATTCAAATATTTCCTTTGCTTGACCCTTATTTTAAGAAAAATATAAAGCTTTGTATATATTTTTAAAGCTTTGTATTTTTAAAAAATAACACGAAAGCATTGCACCTATAGCTGCCATTGAAAATACATCACAATTTGTGAAGAGAGATATGCGTGCAACTGAGACACTGGAGAGACATTCATGAAACGGGTGGTCATGTACTCACACTTTAAGTGGCACACTTAAAAGAATGATTGGCACTCTCTCAGCTTCTAAATGGTAGCCTATGCCTCATCCTCCAAAATTTTTCAATCCATACAATTTGCTTTTTCTAGAATTATTTTTCTCCACCAATTTCCAGGGGAAATCAGGTGTGCTTAGAAACCATTCCAAATTTCTCCCATTGTACCATTGCTTCACAGAGATTTCTGCCTTACATCCAAGATTCTTTGAAAAAGCAGGAATAGCATTGTGATTTTGTGTCCTTGAACAGTGCCTCACCCAAACTGATATTTTGCAAACTTAAAATCACCAACTTTTTTTTTTAAGCTTGCAACAATCAAACTATAAGTGACAGGTAATGCATTAGGTCTAGGCAATTGGAAGGCTCACTGGCTCACATTTCTTCCCACCACCAGCCCACTTCCTATCTCACTTAACTCATGCCTCTTCCTCTAGCTCTGACCTAAGATAGACACCTAAAAACTTTTCAAACTTTTAATTGTGGTAAAATGCACATAACATGGAATTGAACACCTCTACCATTTCACAGTGCACAGTTCAGCAGTGTTAAGCACACGCAACAATCGCCACCACCATGCCCAGAACTCTCTCTGTCTTGCAAAACTGAATCTCTTTCCCCACTCAACAACCACTCTGTTCTCCCTCTGCCAGCCTCTGGAAACCCCTATTCTACCTTCTGTCTGTACGAATTCGACTACTCTAAGTGTCCCATATAAGCAGAATCATGTGGTTTTTGTGACTGGCTTCCTTTACTTAGTATGTCCTCCAGGTTCATTTATGTTGTGGCATCTTGGAATTTCCTCCCTTTTTAAGGATGCGTAATGTTCCATTACACGTATCTACCACATTTTGTTTATCCATTCAGTATCGTTTACCCATTTATCTGTGGATGGGCGCCTGGGCTGCTTTCATCTTTTCGCTATTGTAAATAATGTTGCTATAAATGGATGCGCAGACATATCTCTTCACGACCCAGCTTTTAATTCTTTTCGGTATATACCCAGAAGTGGAACTGCTGGATCATATGGAAGTTTTATTTCTAATTTTTTTGAGAAGCTGCCATACTGTTTTCCACAGAGGCTGCGCCATAGGACACACTTTTAAATAAATTTCTGTCTTGCCCTGGGAGGGGGATTATTTTACTGTAGATTACAGCCAAGTGAAAGGATTGTATGTCCAAGAATGAATACTGTCAATTTTCATACTTTATTGGCAAATTATTAAAACCATGGGGTTTCTGGAATTTAGATACAATATAAACCATTTGATCCATTCACTTCATTTGAAGGTTAAGTCCAGTGGGAGGTGGAAAACACGGCTTGTGAAGGTCAAAGCACTAGTTAACTGAGGAGTCAGACCTGGCATTCAGAGCTTCCAGACTTCAATTTATTGCCCTTGAAATATTATGCGATGAAGAAAAAGAATTATGGAGCGGATACTCCAGAACAACTCTGGGGTGCAGTATTTTCCCTTTGTTTCTTTAGCTGGTTCTCCGCCTCACGAATTGCTGAGGTTGATAGTGAAACCGAGCCTGTTTTTCTTGCTGCCACGGCTGACCCAGCCCCGGCATTGTATAAGATGATGAGGAAGACAAGACCAGTGGTCAGTCAAGATCCACGGAGTGTTGATCGAAACCTTCTGCTAGCCTTCACGCTGGCCAGGGCCGCAGATGTAGCTAGATTTAGCTCCCATTCTGGGGCCTCAAGGACCCCCTACGTGCAAGGAGGGAGCTTTCTGGCTCTCTGATGTCCCAAAGAGGTTGTTCAGGGACTCATGGAGCCTCCTCTTCAGCCAGAGTCGCTGAACCCATGCAAGTGCCCTGGTAGTGAGGTGCCCAATCCCCGCTGCCACCGCCGGGGAGCTCCAGGCGCCGGGAGCCCCAGGCTGCGGACACCGGGGCACGTGGGCTCAGCCGCCCCGCTGCGCCAGGCTCCGGGCTCGGCCCAACCTCTGCACGCCCGCCTCGGCCCCTGTCAGTGCTAAGAGAGATCCAGCCCCTTTCCACTTTGCACCAGTCCGAGGGAATTTGCGGTCAGTGACGCGTATCCTTAAGAGTCACCTGCGGTGCTGGGCGCGCCGCTCTGGGCAGCATCACAGGGCTGGGCCGGCGCGGCCTGGGGACCTCGGGCTCTGGAGGCCATGCCGGCGTTGGCGCGCCTCTGCGGCCGGCTGCCACATTTCGGTAAGGCCCTGTTCGCCCACTCGCAACCCCCGCAGACCCCCGCGAGGCCTCACCGGCACACGCCTGGCCATCCCCTCCACCGCGCCTCCCTGTGCCTTCCCTGGCTCCTGCACCCCTCCTTTCTGTTGCGCTTTCTGGACTTTCCCTGTACTGACCCGTGGACCCCACCCTGCCCACCCCATGTCCTCCTTGCCTCTTCTCTAAAGTCGCTGACCGGCTCAGACCGTAGCCGGGACTCCGAAGGCGGCCTTGCCGAGGGGCCGCCCCACCACCTTCGCTCCTTCTTGCCGCCGGGTCCGCTGGCTCGCTCAGGTGCTGGGCCCTCCACCCGCTGTCTGCCACCCCAAGGGGGTTGCGCCAGGTGGCTCCGGACCTTGGAACCGACCCAGAATACTGTAGGCTCCTAGATGGCCTCTTTAACTTTTGCGGGGGCGGGGGTGGGGGTTATGTATGGAGTGAGCTCTGGCAGATTCTCCCGCGTTGTCCCCCAAAGCGAGTCGTTCCGAATAACGAGCCCTTCCCTTGACGAATTTCAGTGGGATTAAAGATTCAGTTACTTTGGAAATATTATGCAAACAAGAGTTACATGTTAAAACACTAGCTGCTCCTTCCTTCTCTATTCAATTTTTATTCTGGCATTAAACCCCGAGGGAGTTTTCAAGGACTCCGCCAAAAAAAAAAAAAAAAAATCCCCAAACAAACAAACAAAAAAACCAATCCTTTCAATGCACTTGATATGTTTGCAAAGGTGGAAGGGTTGTCCGTGGGTGAAGGAGACGGTTCTGGGAGCCCAGGAGCCTCAGGTCCCTATCCTCGTTCTGCAGTCTGGGAACTGGCAGGTGCTGCTCCCAAATTCTAGGGTTCTACTTTGAAGTCTCTGTGCAGGAATTATGCCAATAGTTTTTGTTACAAATAATTCAGAATAACACTAAGAAATGTAACATAAGGGGCAAAGTGTGGAGGGGGGGAAGAGTTGTATTTCTTAAACATTTTTACTAACTGGTAAATGTGTACACTTGAAATGTATAGTACAATGTTTTTCAGTCTATGAACATAGAAAGTTAGCTTTCTGTTAAGTTTGACACTAGTGAGTTTTTCAGTGGCCTACAAAGATTTTTGAAAAGTATAAAGATTAGTATTTACAGCTATATTTAGTCTGTATTGAGTTCTTTATTTAGGAAAGGGCCCCCAAATTTCTACATCTCTGCAGATTTTGGTAAATGAGATCTAATTTGCATATAGCAAATGCACACAAGTCTTAACAGTACAACTCCGTGAGCTTTTATATGTGTATGTGCCCACATGATCATTAGGTCAAGATACAGAACAACTGTAGGCCAGCCCCGTCTCAGTCACCGTCCTGCAAAAGGAGCCGCTGTTTTGACTTCTAATAACAGCAATTCGCCTGTTTTTGAACTTCATGTAAACCAGATTGCTATTATGTACTCTTTTATGTTCAGCTTCTTTCATTCAATATTGTGATTATGAGATTGAACTTTGTTCTCAGTAGCAATGGTCATTTTTAAAAATTGTTGGGTGCTATTTTTTAGTATGGATTTACTGTGCAATTTTGTTTATCCATTCTATTGTTGAAGAACACATAGGTTGTTTTCAATTTTGTGTACTATTAATAATACTGCTGTGAACTTTTTAAAACATGTCTTTGGTGTACACAGCACCCATTTCTCCTAGCATGATACCTGTGAGTAGAATCCCTGGATCACAGGGGAAGGCTGTGTTCAGTTTTGCTGGGTACTGTCCAACAGTTTCCCATAGTGGCCATGCCAGTTCGCATTTCTACTCGCAGCATATGGGAGTTCCAGTTCCTCACATCTTTGCCAAAACTCAGTATTACAGATTTTCTTGAATAAAGAAGCACAAAGTAAAAAGCTAAAAAGTAAGGGCTTTAAAAAAGCTTTAAATTCCTTGAATTATAAGAAGCAATCACCATTTCCCTTATATCATAAACTACCTTTTATGAATAATGATGACGTTTTCTAAGTAGTGTGTAAAGAATGGAACAGTACTTGCCATGACTTAACTGTATTGTGTGCCGATACTGAATAAGAAGGGGAGAAATTCAGTATTTCAGTAACTGTGATGTGATTTATTTCACTAGTGTCAGAAAATTCATATTCAGAACCTTGAATTACACATTTTAGTTGCCATCTTTTGTCCTTGTTGCTTATCTTACTTCACTTGCCTTCTTGTGAGCTGCTAGCCTCAGGAGGAAATAGAGGGAAGAGATACTAGGCCAGGGTCGGTCTGGGTTGAGTAAGATGCCAGACCTGGAGACCTGATATTTAAGGTCCTTTCAATTGTAAAAGTCTAGTTTGAATCGGTGCCTTTATACACACTTAGATGACTATTCATTTCTCTCTAGGTACTTTACATCTGTCCATAATAAATGATCCTCTTGAGTTTAATCGTGAACTTGCCTTCCATTAGAAAATGACTCTACTTTTTATAATTTAAAAGACACTTTTAGTAACTCTTAGGTATCAGTAAATATTTTATTGTTGTTGTTGCTGTTCTTGAATTCTGCTGTTTAACTGAAAAACAACCAGGTAATGAGATAGTAAATGTGAAGTGAAGGAGGACCACTTACTTACATCCCAGGGAAGAATTCAGATAAGAAAGATGAGGAGGAAGCATGCATAAGAAAGAAATTTTCTCTTTGACAAGCTTTTATTGAAAACCTGTTCCTGTGCTAGGCACAAGGGTTATAGACTTGAAAGGGGGTGGGGGGATGGGGCGCTTACTAGAAATCATGAATTCCATTCTATTTAAGTAAATGTATGGACAATGGCCTATCCCTAGGGAAAGCATTTGAGCCTGTAGCTTGCTTTTATTTAGTTCAACCTTCCAACATAGTTCTTGTGATCATTCAATAGCCACATACAAAAAATAGCATGCTTCAGTGAAGGAAGCTTCAACCAGGTCAGAACAGGAACCCCGGTTTCTTGTCCCCTAAAACTACATAAACACATCCTGGTTCAGTGAAGACTATAGTTAATGGTTATGGGAAAGAAACCGCTTTTCCGTTTCTAATGAAACAAATGGACTGTTCCAGAAGTAAGTATGGCCATCTTTTAGGTTTGGGGACGAAGTTTCCAAATGTTCTTTGAACAAATGTGTTGACTGCATTTTATTCCCGGAGAGCATTTCTGCTGACTGGAGAAGCCCATGGGATGGCTCAGCCTTATTACTTTCTGCACATCTCTTGTCCTCCTTATCTTGTCATTCTCTAATGAAACTCAGAGAGCGTGGCACAGAAGCGCTTACATTCAGTGTTGAAGATTGCAATCTTGCTGACTCCTCAAATACCCACCAGATACTGCCTTAACCTTTTGGGTCCAGATTCTGATTTGACAAAAAGCAAATAATCTTCAAAGTATTGTATTTGGTCATTTTTCTTGATGTTGAAAGGGACCTTGCAGAGAATAGGGGTAAGAGGAGTAAGACATTGGAGAGGGGCTATTGAGGGGCTTAAAATTAGCTTTGCCTGCTTTATCATTTAATTTGCTTAGCATTGTCTTGCCTCCATGCTGTATCCTTCATTCACTCTGAAATAGTAAACTCTTGTGAATCTCACAGTAGGTTGTTTGTTTTAGTGGATCTTTTGGTTTTCATCAGGTGACTTTGTGATCTGGAGATTTTTACCCTGATTTCCAAAATAAGCTTTTGTCACTTCTCAGGTAGCCAGAGTTATGTCTTTCTGTCTTCTTGGGTTCTATGAGGTTTACATGTAGGTGATTTCATTACCTTTGGTTGATACCTTCTGCAGGTGTATCATTAGTGGTCCTCAAGGGATGAAAGCTTTGGTTGTACTTGCTGATGGTTGTTAATTTGAATCATGCATTTCTGTTCTAAGGGTACCAACACATGTGGAGGAAATTTAAAAATAATATAAAGTACACACACAGTGTTCTTTTGTGGCTAGAGGAATTGCATAAGACCCTAAAAGAGGAACTATTGTTATTTTTTAGGTTAAACAGTAAAAATATTTTTTACTCCTGTCATTATAAGTCCATTGGTAGCCAAGAATCTTCCATATAATTATTTACAATCCCCATTAAAATAGGATATTATTATTTCTTTAAACTATTATGTTTTGGTTATAAGTTAAATTTAACTTATAATTAAATTCGTTCTTCAAATGCATTGCTGTTTGAGTTCAGATTTTCCTAATGTGAGGGATTCTCTTTTTGGAGGGATGCAGATAGGACTGACACCATGGGGATTTCTCTGCACTCAAGTTCCTCGTCTGTAAACAAAAAGAGATAAGCAGGATCTTAGTCCTTCATCAGATAATACCTATAAAGCACAGCTGTGTTCCTCTTCAGACAGGTGTTTTGCAGAAAGAGAAATGTGCAAAATCTAGAGCAATCATTAGGATTTAGTCACAGGATTTTCCTCCTTCCCTGTTTAGACATGTCGAGCACCGACTATGTCCAGGACTTGTGTTAAGTGCCACATAGGCACTGGTTTCTTCGCTCCAAGAACTCACAGTCTAACGGGGGTGTCAGCAGGAAAGGGTCAGGAATATAAAAGGAAAATGGTAGTGCAATTTTAAATATATGCACAGAGGTGGAGCCTCTGACCAATCTAGGAAAATAAGGCAAGGCTTTCAAGAGGTGACACCAGAGCCAGCACTAGAAAAGCGAAGTACGGTTGACAGGAAAAGGGAGGATAACGAGATTCCAGGCAAAGAAAACTATACAGAGGTAAGGAACATGAAGTAGACAGAAAACTGTAATTCCCTTCCTGGTTGCTGGGACACCATGTATAAGGCCTCCAGGAAGAGCGCAGCTATCATTTACAAAGTTGTGACTCAGAAAATTGCCTGCAGACTGTTCGATGGTTAGCGTTTAAAGAATTCAGGATTGCCAGAGGCTCGGTCTGTCCTTTGTGAGGAATGTTGTAGTGATGTGATAAGGAACTTGGACTTTAGCATGAAGACCAAGTCTCTGGATGGAATTCAGTGGTCTATGGTAGACCAACAAACTGAGGTTTTTCTTTCTCTCTCCCCCTTCTTCTCTTTCTAAAATAAATAAATAGAATTTTTGAAGAATTTTTATTGAGCTTAATCTGTAGCCCCCTGCCCCTTTACTATGGCCAGTGGTGGCACTATAACTCCCACTCTCTTATCACTTGGTCTTTCTGATGACCAGCCCCATCTTAAGGCTATGTACGGGCCCCACCCTAAGTCACCATGTTAGCGTAAACTGTCCATTCTGAACAGGGAGTTGTCTTCCCTGTTCAGAATGGGTTTAGAACTGGACTCTGGGAAGTGCTCCTAGGGTTTGGGAATGGATTCCCAGGAAGAACCTATCAATGGTGGCAAATTCTTCCTCTGACTTTTTTTTAAAAGCAGGTTTATTGAGGTACAATTTTCTTACAGCAGTGTATGGTTCCACACACTTAACTAACACATATAGTCATGTAACTACCACCACTAGCAAGATACAAAACATGTCCATTTTTCCCCAGACTCCCCTTTTGCCCCTTTCTAGTCAACCCCAGTGCCCACCCCCACCCTGAAGACCAGTAATCTCTATTCTGTCCTTACTACTTGTCTTTTTCCAGAATGTCTGTAAGTGAAATTTAACAATATGTAGCCTTTTGGGTATGTTTCCTTTATATAGCACAATTCTTTTGGGATTTATCAATGTTGTTATGTAATCAGTATATTTTATGTATGTCAATATATTTTCCATTTCTATTGCTGAGTAGTATTCCATTGTATGGCTGTTCATCCATTAACCAGCCAGTGTTCATTTGTTTGTTTCTGGTTTTTGGCAGTTATGAATAAAGCAGCTACAAATATTTGAATAGGTCTGGAGCAAGCATGGGCTTTAATTTTTCTTTGGTAAATACCCAGGGATGATATTGTATTACTGGATTGGATTCCAGTCTTTCAGAATAATTGTACCATCTTTCATTGCTACAAACAATGTCTGAGATTGTAGTTACTCAGCAACATTGCCAGTACTTGGTATAGTCAGCATTTTGGTTTTGTGTTTTAGCCATTCTAAAAGTGGGGTAGCAATGTCATTGTGGTTATAATTTGCATTTGCCTGATGACTAATGATGTTGATCATCTTTTTGTGTGTTAAATTGCCGTCCTATTTTTTTAAGACGTTCTATTTTAAAAAAATAAATAAATAAGTTTTATTTATTTTTTAGAGATAAGGGAAGGGAGGGAGAAAGAGAAGGAGAGAAACAACCTTTTGTTGCCTCTCCCATGACCTCAGTCAGGGACCTGACCTAAAACCCAGGCACATGCCCTGGCTTAGACTCCAACCTGTGACCTTTCTGTTCACAGGCTGGCACTCAATCCACTGAGCCATAACAGCTAGGGTACGTGCCATCCTATACTTTGGTGAAGTGTCTCCTAAAATCTTTTGCCCATTTTTTAAAAATAATCAGGATGTTTGTTTTCTTATTATTAGTTTTTTTGTGTATTCTGGAGGCAAGTCCTTTATCAAATATGTGTTTTGAAAATATTTTCTCCCAATCTATGACTTGTCTGTTCAATTTTTAAATAGTCTCTTTTGAAGAGTATAAATTATTCATTTTGATGAAGCCCACTAGTGGGAAAAAAGTTAGCTCTAGACTGAACAATGCTCTGGTCCCACCTAAAAGCTTAAACAGAAGAAACAAAATGTTTACAATGAGCTTAACTGAATCTCAGAGAAAAAGTTCAAGAATATTTAACAAAATACAGGAATGTCTGACACCAGGTAAAATTCACAATGCAATGGACAACATGGTGACTATATGAATATTCTGTTATATATTTGAAAGTTGCTAAGAGTAGATCTTAAAAGTTCTCATCACGAGAAAAAATTGTAACTATGTGAGGTGATAGATGTTCATTAAACTTACCATATAACCGTGTCTCAAATATACAAATGCCAAATCATTACATTTTACATTTCACATTTTACATACCTTAATCTTATACAATGTTACATGTTGATAATAACTCAACGAAACTGGGGGGGGGGCTCTCAAAACTGAATCATAAGAAAATAAACAACCCAATTTAAGCATCACAATGCAGTGATGTGGGTTGCCCTGCCCTGGTGTACACTTAAGAGTCTGCCCCTTACTATGTAACAGGCATGCCCAGACAAAGAAAAAAAATAGCCCAATTGAAAGAACAGATCAAAGCTCCAGAAAAAATACAACTAAGTGATGAAGAGATAACCAACCTATCAGATGCACAGTTCAAAACACTGGTAATCAGGATGCTCACAGAATTGGTTGAACTTGGTCGCAAATTAGATGAAAAAAATGAAGGCTACACTAAGTGAAATAAAGGAAAATGTACAGGGAACCAACAGTGATTGGAAGGAAACTGGGACTCAAATCAATGGTGTGGACCAGAACGAAGGAAAAAACATTCTACCAGAACAGAATGAAGAAACAAGAATTCAGAAAAATTAGGAGAGGCTTAGGAACCTCCAGGACATTTTTAAATGCCCCAACATCCGAATCATAGGGGTGCCAGAAAAAGAAGAGGAAGAGCAAGAAATTGAAAACTTATTTGAAAAAATAATGGAAGAGAGCTTCCCCAATCTGGCAAAGGAAATAGACTTCCAGAAAGTCCAGGAAGCTCTGAAAGTCCCAAAGAAGTTGGGCCCAAGGGGGAACACACCAAGGCACACCATAATTACATTACTCAAGATTCAAGATAAGGAGAGAATCTTAGAAGCAGCAAGACAAAAGGAGACAGTAACCTACAAAAGAGTTCCCACAAGACTGTCAGTTGATTTCTCAAAAGAAACCTTTCAGGCAAGAAGGGGCTGGAAAGAAGTATTCCAAGTCATGAAAGGCAAGGATTTACATCCAAGATTGCTCTACCCAGCAAAGCTTTCATTTAGAATGGAAGGGCAGATAAAGTGCTTCTCAGATAAGGTCAAGTTAAAGGAGTTCATCATCACCAAGCCCTTATTATATGAAATGTTAGAGGGACTTATCTAAGAAAAAGAAGATAAAAAATATGAATAGTAAAATGACAACAAACTCACAGTTATTAACAACTGAACCTAAAACAACATAAACAAACTAAGCAAGCAACTAGAACAGGAATAGAATCCCAGAAATGCAGATCACATGGGGAGTTATCAGTGGGGAGTGGGAGGGAGAAAAGGTACAGAGAATAAGTAGTATAAATGGTAGGTAGAAAATAGACATGGGGAGGGTAAGAATAGTATAGGAAATGGAGAAGCCAAAGAACTTGTAGATAGGACCCATGGACATGATCTAAAGGGAGGTAATGGGGGTGCGGAGGACAGAGAGGAGTAAAGGGGGGAGAAATGGGACAACTGTAATAGCATAATCAATAAAACATATTTTTTTTATAAAAGGAGTATAAACAACCCAATTTAAAAGGACTTGATTTGGGTAAAACATATGAACAGACACACTATGAAAGGATATATAGAAGCCATGTAAACAGCTGAAAGGACGCTTCACATCATTAGTAGAAAAATGCAAATTAAGATGACAAGGAGATATAATGCATCTATTAGAATGGCTAAAATTAAAAATTCTCATTATATCAAGTGTTGGTGAGGATGTAGCACCACTAGAATTTCAAGAAGCTACTAGTAGAAATAGAAAGTTATACAACCTCTTTGGAGAATAGTTTGGTACTTTCTTAAAAGGTTACAGACACCTCACATATGACTTAGGTATTCTACTTCTTGGTATTTACTCAAGAAAAATGAAAGCATATGTCCTTACCAAGACTTTTATACAGGTAATCATAGTGCTTTATTAATAAGATCCCCCAAATAGAAACAATCCAAATTCTATCCACAGGTGAATGAATTAAAATATTGTGTTATATCTGAATAATAGACTTCTACCAGCAATTGAAAGGAATGAAATGCTGATTATATTCTTCAATATGGGTCAAACTCAAAAACAAAACAAAATGAAACAGAGTGAAAGAAACCAGCCTTCCTTCCAAAAAAAAAAAAAAAAAGTTCATACTATATGATTCCATCTGTATGAAATTCTAGAAGTTGAAACTATAGCGACTGAAAGGAGATGGGATGTTGCTTGGGCATGGGTGAGTAGGGTGGGTAAGAGAGAACGATTACAAAGAGGCACGCAGAAACTTTTTGGGGTGATGTCTGAGTTCACTATTTTGACTGGTGATGGTTTCACAGATATATGTGTTCATGGGTATTTACGTCAAAAGTTATCAAATTACACAATTTAAATATGCTCAATTTATTCTATGCCAGTTATACTGAATAAAACTTTTAAAAAGGTGTAGGGAGAAAGTAATATTTGGGAATAAGGTAGGAAGGTATCTTAAACTTTCCTTCCTTCCTTCCTTCCTTCCTTCCTTCCTTCCTTCCTTCCTTTCTTCCTTCCTTCCTTCCTTCCTCTCTGCCATGTCTCTCTCTCTCCCTCTCTCTCTCTCCCCCCTTGCCCTTGCAGTTATGCTCATTTAGTTTCCTTTAAAAGACTAGGAGCTCTCTTAAGAGAAATAAAAATGCATACTGCCTTGATGCTAATGTGGTTGTAAATAAAATGATTACCTTCTCGCCTTCCACTTCACAACATAAAATGGTATAGCACCTCTGGAAAACAAGAAGGCAGTGCATACCAAGAACCATTGAAATATGTTTATGTCTTTGATCCACTTATTCCTCCTCTGGAAATTTATACTAAGGAAATAATATTTTTAAAGTGAAAGGCTTAGTGAAGTATTTTTAAAGGCAGGGAAAAACAGTCAAATGCAAGCAAGGAAACGATAGGGTCATTTTATATCCACTAGAGGAATGCAAATCAATTACATATAGCATCATAAAAAATGCTTATATTGTGTTTAAATCAGAATATAAAATTATTTCTACTCTATCAATACAATTAATTGAAAACTATGTACAAATATGGAAGATTCTAGAGAAATGAAAATTGTTCATTTGTTAGGACATCAGGATTTAGAGTAAATTTTTACTGCTAGTCCCACTAATATTGGTATAATGTGGATTCTTTAACAAAGAATAAAATAATAAAGACAGATTAAAACAAACCAGTAAATGTATCTTAACATGTAGTTCCCATAGCTGAAATACTGAGATTGTAAAACAGATTACAAGGTAAAAAGGTGGCTGAACACATACACTTACCTCCTGTCTACCAATAGTTCACTCAAATGATAGTAAAAAAAAAAATTAAGATATAAATATAACATGACAAAGATAATGGGGATGGAGAAAATAAAATTTAGAAAGCTTTAAAATAAAGCACATGAAGAAAGCTGAATCATAAGGTGGGATTGAGAAAGCTGAGAAGCAACCTGATTTTCACTGCAGGACCCCAAAAGAGTATAAATTGTCAGCACCAGCTCCCAGTGTGGGCAGCAGACAAGAGAGACAAGGGTCCTCTCTGGGGAAGCTGACCAGCCCCTCAGAAAACCTAAAGATAACTGTAGAGAGAAGATCAGGCAGCAGGTCATACCACGTGCACTGAGCTTACACAATATTTTGTGCTTCATTGTTATACATGAGCAAACTGTCAAGGATCATCACTTATTTGGGGAAAACATCCCTATAATAGGAGAATGGAAGTAAAAGAGAGAGCAGGAATCAAAGAAATAATTCAAAGAAAACTTCTTTAAAGAGAAGAATATGAGGTTCCAGATTGAAAAGGCCCACTGAATATCTAATACTGCAGATGAATATAGTCTCAAAAAAGCACATACTTTTGAAAGTTTTAGTGCACAGAGAACTACAAGCATCTGTAAAGAAGAAGAAATGGTTTGTATACAAACCATCAGCTCCTCAGTTGACCAGTGTCATTTCAAGTGCTTAATACCCACGTATACCTAATAACAACCACGTGGAACAGCACAGATAAAGAGTATTTCCATCGCTGCAGAACATTCTGTTGAACGGCACTGATCTAAGTGCCTCTGCTCCTGATGTATAGTTAAGATTCACCCTTACGAAATTATATTTCCTGCATACTTTCCTGCTGGCCACTTGTCCTTGATTACCTTTTGTTGCGTGTTGTTTTGTTGCAAGCTGAGTACATAATTTTCTTTTTAAGGTGTGCACGTATCGACATCATTGTTTTTGTTTTGTTTTACAGTTGTTTTTTCAGCAATGATATTTGAGACTATTACAAATCAAGATCTGCCTGTGATCAAGTGTGTTTTAATCAATCATAAGAACAGAGATTCATCGGTGGGGATAACATCATCATATCCCACGGTAAAGTAATATCAATATTTTAAGTTTAGCTACTTTCTCTGGAAACTATTGAAACCTACCATGGCTATCTGGGCCTTTCTTTCTATGTATTTGAGTATATTATGTACTCCTATCTGGTGCATATGAGCATCTATACTCATTGCTACCTGGCACTCCATTTCATCAAGTCATGTTCTCTCTGAGTTTGGTTTCAGGAAGGACACTGATACTCAGCATGAATAAGTAACAGGAATTTCCCTTTCTTCTTAAAGAGAATCCAGATTTCTCTCTCAAGCCTGAGTCCCCAAATTCTAACTACTTCCTGGATATAGATAAAGAAATTTTCCATTTGCTTGTTAAAATTCACCTCCATAATTCATTCCACTTCTATTTTCCCAAACCTGCTCCCATTCTTGTATTAACTAATTTCTGTGTATGGCCCTGTCTTGTTCGAAGGCTTGAAAGCTTAGTGCTATTTTGGAGGACTTAGTGTCTTTTGCTTTCCCATTTGATCAGTTACCAAGTCTTGTCAATTTCCATTTTTTCCTCCTTCTCATCTAATCACCTCAGATTCTCTAAGTTGCACTGTCACTTCCCTAATTCAAGCCCTCATTGACTCCATCTTAATCGCAGTCATATCCTACGTGGCTTCTTCCTTTTGCAGTTCATGTCAGATGAGCTGTCAGACTCTTCTTGAAGCGGGGCTCCATCCTCTCCTGCCTGCCTGGAGACCGTCGGTGACCTCACTCAGACTAATGCGCAGATTGCTCCATAATCTGACTCTGGCTCCTTCAGACTCCAATCTCTATTTTCATTACTCTTCTCCTTCTTACTATTCATCCCACATAGCCTAGGTATTTATGCAAATAAAGGAAACTTAAATGATAGACAACTGAGAATATTAGAAGTCTGTGCAATAAAAATCGAGCCTAAATTAGCCAATTCTGTGGACATTTCCAGTCAAGGGTTTATACAACTAGAGAGTCACTATTTTCTTTTGCATAGGTGAGCATGTAAACACATGACATGATAACCTATGTGCCCCCCAAATCAGAGATGTTAGAAATATTCTAAAATTTTTGAATCAACGTGAAATAGGTTTTAATGACGTTCTACATGAATGAAAACACCTAATTTCCTGTATGATTTTTTTTATGCCAGAGGCATGGTTGATTTGAACTTTTAAATTGCTATTGGTATCATAACACATTGACTTATTAACATTATTTGCATACATAGCATTTCAGTGCAGACAAAAAATTAATATTATTTCTTTAGTGTTTTAAACTTTTAGTGTCTTTTCAACATCAGAAAATAAATGTACACATTTAAGTGTTTTCTTATAAAATAATCTTTTTTTTGGTAAACTTTTTGTTTTATTTATTCTCAGAGAGAGGAGAAGGGAGGGAGAAAGAGAGGGGGAGAAACATCGATTGGTTGCCTGTTGAACACTCCCAACTGGGGACCTGGCCCACAACACAGGCATGTGATATGACTAGAATTGAACTGGTGACCTTTTGGTTTGGTGACCTTTTGGTTCGGTGACCTTTTGGTTCATCGGCCTTTTGGTTCTCAGGCCAGCGCTCAATCCACTGAGCCACGCTAGGCAGGGCTAAAACACAGTTTTACAAGAGATTAATGATGATTGATCTTGGTTGCTAGTATTAAGTCCTGCATTATTTTTTTCATGTAGTATAAATTATATTTTTATGCAATATTCAGGATTATATTGAGACCCAGTAGTTCTTAAACAACATTAAACGAACAGCCATAGGAATTCTAATGGTGGCAAAGGCGAACATTCCTCATCACACATGTTCATTTCCTTGAAGCTGAAGCTGCAGTATTTGGGCATTTCTCCACTTCAGTGTGGCGTGGAATGTTAGGGTGTCTGCAGCTTTTCATTCGTTTATTTATTTATTTAATCTTTATTGTATTTTTTTCCATTACCATTTAGTCCCCTTATTCCCTCTTCCCTCCAGCAAACACCACACTGTTGCCCACGTCCATGAGTCCTTTTTCCTTTTTGCTCAATCCCTCCACCCCTCATCCTCTAACTTCTACCCCACCACTAGCTGTCATCCTACTCACCATCTATGAATCTGTCCCCATTTTTCTTGTTAGTTCAGTTTGTTCATTAGATTCCACATATGAGTGAAACCATGTCATTTATTTTTCTGCGACTGGCTTATTTCACTTAGCATTATGTTCTTCAGGTCCATCCATTTACCCTTTGCTGTTGCAAAGGGTAAAATTTTTCTCCTTTTTCATGGCCAAGTAGTATTCCATTGTGGTAATGTCCCATAGTTGTTTTATGCACTCTTCTACTGACAGACACTTCTGTATCTGATAGGCTACTTCTGTAGGGCTGCTTCTATATCTTGGCAATTGTAAATAACACTGCAGTGAACATAGGGTGCTTATTGTCTTTCAAATTAGTGTTTGGGGTTCTTTTGGATATATTCCCAAAAGTGAAATTACTGCATCAAAGGCAGATCCATTTTTAATTTTTTGAGATATCTCCCTACTGCTTTCCACAGTGGCCGCACCAGTCTGCATTCCCAACAGTGCAAAAGGGTTACCCTTTCTCCATAGCCTTGCCAGCATTTGTTGCTTGTTGATTTATTCGTGATAACCATTCTGACAGGTGTGAGGTGGTATCTCATTGTGGTTTTAATTTGCATTTCTCTGATGATTAGTGACACTGAGCATCTTCTTATATTTCTATTGTCCCTTTTTATGTCCTCCTTGGAGAAGAAGGACCTCTATTCAAGTCCTTTGCCCATTTTTTAATTGGATTGTTTGTTTTTTTTGGTGTTGAGTTTTGTAAGTACTTTATAAATTTTGGATATCAACCTCTTATTGGATGTATTGGTGAATATGTTCTCCCATTCTGTGAGTTGTCTTTTTATTTTGTTGACAATTTCCTTTGTTGTGCAAAAACTTTTTAGTTTGATGTACTTCCATTTGTTTATTTTTTCTTTTGTTTCCCTTGCCTGGGGAAATTGCTCTGATTAAAAATTGCTATGAGCGCCCTGGCTGGTGTAGCTCAGTGGATTGAGCACGGGCCTGCGAAGCAAAGGATCGCGGTTCGATTCCCAGTCAGGGCACATGCCTGGGTTGCAGGCCAGTTCCCAGCATGGGACACACAAGAGGCAACCGTACATTGATATTTCTCTCCCTCTCCCCCTCTCCTACCCTTCCCCTCTAAAGATAAATAAATAAAAATCTTTAAAAAAAAATTGCTACGAGCAATGTCCAAGATTTTGCTGCTTATGTTTTCTTCTATGATTTTTATGATTTAGGGTCTAACATTTACATCTTCGATCCATCTTGAATTTATTCTTGTGTGTGGTGTGAGAAGGTGGTCTAGTGTCACTTTTCTGCATGTATCTCTCCAATTTTCCCAACACCATTTATTGAATAAACTGTCTTCAGTCCATTGTATGTGCTTGGTTCTTCTGTCAAATATTAATTGACTATAAAGGTGTAAGTTTATTTCTGAGCTCTCTATTCTGTTCCCTTGATCTATGTGTCTGTTTTTATGGCATTACCATGCTGTTTTGATTACTATGGCCTTAAACTATAGTTTGATATTAGGTAGTGATTCCTCCAACTTTGTTCTTCTTTCTTAGGATTGCTATTGCTATGCGGGGCCTTTTGGGATTCCATATAAACTTTTGAAATATTTGTTCTAGTTCCGTGAAATATGTCATTGGAGTCTTGATAGGAATTGCACTGAATCTTTAGATTGCTTTGGGTAGTATGGACATTTTTGAGTAGTACATGGCTGATGTTGAACCAACCTTGAATTCCCAGAATAAATCCCACATGATCGTGGCGCATGATCTTTTTGATGCATAGCTGTATTTAGTTTGTTAATATTTTGTTGAGGCCTTTAGCATCTATGTTCATCAGGGATATTGGCATATAATTTTCTTTCTTTGTAGTGTCTTTATCTAGTTGGGAATTAGGATAATGTAAATGAGTTTGGTAGCCTTCCCTCCTCTTGAATTTTATGAAATAGTTTGAGAAGGAAAAGTGTTAGTTCCTCTCAAAATGTTTGGTAAAATTCACCTGTGAAGCCAACCTGTCTAGGCTTCTGTTTCTTGAGAGTTTTTTGATTACTGTTTCAATATCACTAGGTTTAATCTGTCTATTCAGATTCTCTGATTCTTCCTTACTTAGTTTTGGAAGACTAAAATTCCATTTCATCCAGGATGTCCAGTTTGTTGGCACACAATTGTTCGTAATATTTTCTTAAAATCCTTTATATTTCTTTGGTGTCAGTTGTTATTTCTCCTCTTTCTTTTTTTATTTTATTTATTTGGGTTCTTTCCCTTTTTTTCCTGATTAGTCTGGTTAAAGGTATCAATCTTGTCTATCTTTTCAAAGAACCAGCTCTTGTATTGATTGATCTTTTGGTTTTTTTTAGACTCTATTTCATTTATTTCTGCTCTAATCTTTATTATTTCCTTCCTTCTACTCACTTAAAAAAAAGTTTCTATTTATTCCATAGTTCACAGTTCTCAGATGAGACATCTTTCTGGAAATGTTATAGTCCAAGGGTGTTTCGAATAACCAAACACTCTTAGTAGACAAAACTTGCCAATGTAAATCTAATAAATAAGCTTCTATATCCTTAGCTATGTTACCAGTATATCCTGTACCCAAAATAAGATGCTGTTATTATTCCCACAATCCACCTAATAGTTGTTTAAAATCTGAAGATTTTCATCATTTTTATTTCTGTTTGAAGATTAAGATGTTGTGTACCAGGTTTCTCCACTGCAAAGTTACTACTTTTTCTTTGTAATTAACAAGTATTTGAGGGGAGATGCAAATATCTTTTTTTTCCTCCAGTTTCGCCTGCTGATTTTAGCTTCCATTGGTGGACTTTTTCTGCAATTACTACTGTGATGTTTGCCTAATGGTGATTGTTTCTTTTCGCCCATTCCCTCTACATGTATCAATTGTCATTTTTCTGTGAGAAAGAGCTATCCCTTCTCTGTTTTATTTATTCAATTCTTTATTTATATCAATATAGACTCATATAGATATTTATTTTATTCCATGGATTCTAACCCAAAATTATCATTTTTGTTTTGTTATACAAATGGGCCCAGCATTCGGCCATTGAGATCTATTTCAGGTTGGCCCGTGGCCCGTCAGCACATCCACTTCTTTCTTCAGCACTTCCTTACATTTTAGCACTGCAACATACTTGATGCTCACCTTGTATTTTTCTTGCCTCAGCCCTGGAGTTAACTACTTCTCCAAGGAACACTGGTTTCTTGGAGAACAGTATTTAGAAACCAAGATCTGAGAGCTGGATGTACTCATTGCTGCTGGGATGTTGTTGCTTCTAGTCCCTCTCAGCTGGCAGAGCTAGGAAATGTATGCATGTATACTAACCCCACACATACTATATTAGTATTTATCTCTATCATGTCTGCATCTATCTATGTGTTATCTATCTGTCTATCTATCTATCTATTATCTATCTCTCCATCCATTACCATAGGTCAAGCTGATAACTCTGATTTTAATTTGGCACGAGTTTTCATTCCAGCTTTCCCTCTTTCTTTATTTGTATTTCTCTTGGACAGTAAGAAACCTAGCTCTCACTATCTATAATACTTACTTATGTATTCAATCCAAGTATATACATAAACTAGTTTCAGAATTGTTAACCCACATCCCAATGACAAACAGGCGTACTAATTAGAATACTGTATTTCCATTTCAGTTATTTTTGTCTTTAACCTTATTGTATCCAAAGGTTTATTTTCCAAAATTCCTTAGGTTAATTCTTTACTTTCTTACCCTCTTCACTATGGCTATGTTATTATTTATTTGTTACACATTAAATTAATTTGGTCTGTGTTCCATTCTGAGTTCCCCTCATATCCTGGTTGGTGTCAATTATTATTTTTGTAAGTATATGAAACACGATTATGGTCCTAAAAAACAAAGCAATATAAAAAGGTATACTCAGAGAAGTATTCTTCCCCCGTCATCTTTATTACCAAGTTTTCATCTTTTTTCTAGTTACCTCCTGTACTTAACCAATCCCTTTAGAATTTATTATTATTACTTACTATATTTCTTGTGCGCAATTAAGCAGATCCATGTGTATTTTCTTATATCCCCTTCTTTTTTGTATGAGGTGTAGCATACTTGAAAGATACTTTTTGTACTTACAGTATTTCCAGGAAATTGCTTCACGTCTGCACACGGAAACTGTTCTTTTTCTTCTTTACAGCTCTGCAGCTCTCCATCATATGGGTGTGCCATAGGTTATCCTACCACTCTCCTACATATCAGAGTTTAGGGTGTTCCCAATGTTGCACAGTTACAAGGGACACTGTAGTTAATTGTTGGAGGTATGTTTCTAGAAGTGGGATTGCTGGTTCAAACGGTGAGTGCACATACAGTCTTATCAGGTATTACCAAATTCCCCTCTAGAAGGGTTGTACCAGTTTGTAATAATCCAGCAATGTATGAAGGTAACTGTTTCCTCACAGCCTCGCCAGCACAATGTGTTGTCCTGCTTTAAGATTTGTGCCAACTTCTCAGCGATAGTTCAGTATTGTTTTAATTTACATTTATCTAATTATAAGCAAGGTTGAGCATTTTTCATATGTTAAAGGATTATTCTTTATATTTTGTGTGTGAACTGTCTATTCATTTCATTTTCCCATTTTTCTACTCTGTTTTTTGTCCTGTGTCACTCAATTTTTAAAACTTATTTATATATTAGGGGTATTTGTCCTTTATTTGTAATATATATTGCAAATATTTTCTTCAAGTACATCAGATTTTTAAAAACGTTGTTCAATGCCCATCTTTAAAATTCAGCTCCATTGCTGGATATCAGTGAGGCATGTCCACCACCCCAGCTTGGAAGCTACCTGTCCCTCCTCTGAATTCTCAGAGCACTTAATTTTACCTTTCAAAGCAGTCGGTACCTTTTTATGGTTGGCATTCTATTTCAGTTTTACTTCAGTTTACTAGTAGACTCAAAAATCTTTAAGGCCCTGGCTGGTGTGGCTCAGTTGGTTGAGCATCATTCTGCAAAGCAAAAGATCACTGGTTCGATTCCCAGTCAGGGCACATGGTTGGGTTGCAGGTTTGGTTCCCCATCTGGGGGTATGTGAGAGGCGACTGATCCATGTATCTCTCTCACATCAATGTTTCTCTCCCTCTCTTTCTCTCTTCCTTCCCCTCTCTCTAATACTAAATGAATAAAATCTTTTAAAAAATAACTCTTTAAGGAGAAGATCAATATCTTTTTTTTCTGGTTTCATAGATTGCCTGGCAGGTGGTCAAGCACTTATCAGCTATTAATTAAATAAACTTATCTGACACTACTGAATAAGTGAACAAATAAAACCAGAAATATGGTTTATGATCAGTAGCCGAAAAGCTACCTTGCTCTTCACCTGAAGAAGCTTTAGTGTATGTGTGTGCATGAAATATACTACACATTAAAGGGTGGGAGGTGAGGATTCCAGAAGCAGAAGTTGCTACCCCATCCTCCTCTCAGTATATCTCAATTTTTTGAAGCAGGCAAGGAGTGTGGTGGCAACAGTGAGCCTATGGGGAATATCTTCCCAGAAAATTGTTTGGTTTTAAATTCCCTTTAACACACATACCAATTTATTATTACTATGTAGATTCTTATGTTCATTTTTTTACAAATTTTGCGATTCTTGTCTGTATATTAGTTTGCTAAAGCTGTCATAACTCAGGTTCACAGACTGGGTGACTTAAACTACAGCAATTCATTGTTTCACAGTTCTGGAGGCTGGAAGTCTGAAATCTGGATGTCAGCAGGGCTGGTTCTTTCCGAGGGCTGTGAGGGAAGGCTCTACTCCCGGCCTTTCTCCTGGGCTCGCAGGTGATCATCTCCGTATCCACATGGCATTCTCCCTGAGTGTCTATCTTCTCCAAATCTCCTTTTTTAAAAAAAGATTTTATTCATTTACTTTTAGAGAGAGGGGAAGGGAGGGAGAAAGAGAGGGAGAGAAACCTCGATGTGAGAGGGAAACATGGATCGATTGCCTCCCATGTGCGCCAATCAGGGAGGACTGGGGCTATAACCCAGGGATGTGCCCTGACTGGGGATCAAACTGGCGACCTTTCGCTTTGGGGGGGCAACACTCAACCAACTGAGCCACGCTGGTCAGAGCCAAATATCTTCTTTTTATAAGGACACCAGTGATATTGGATTAGAGCCCACCCTAAATACCTCATTTTAACTTGAGTACTTCTGTAAAGATGTTATTGTGAAATAAGGTCACATTCGGAGGTCCTGGGGGTTAGGACTTCCACATATGAATTTGGGTGGGGGGACAAAATTCAACCCATAAGAGCCTGTAAAACATTTTAGAAATGCAGCCTAAAGTTTTCTCTCTTTTTTTAGAGAATTATAATTAATGGAATTTTCAGTCAGTGATATGTTCTCAAGGGGTTGTTACTGCAGCATATCAACATGTATGTATCAATATTTGGTAAAGGTGCCAAATAAGAGACTGCATTCGACATGCACTTGTGCCCTTTCTGGTGTGGCTGAGTGGGTTGAGCACTGGCCTGGGAACTGAAAGGTTGCCGGTTCAATTCCGGTCAGGGCATATACATGCCTGTGTTTCAGGCCAGGTCCCCAGTTGGTAGAGGTGACCGATCAATGTTTCGTCTGTGTCACAGGCATCAGAACCCCCAGAAGACCTTGGCTGTGCCCTGAGGCCTGCGAGTGCAGAGGAGGCCTTCTATGAAGCAGCCACTGTAGAAGTAGACAAGTCCGCATCCATCACACTGCAAGTGCTGGTCACCACCCCAGGAAACATTTCCTGTCTCTGGGTCTTTAAACGCAGCTCCCTGAACTGCCAACCACGCTTTGATTTACAGAACAGGTAAGGGAGGGGTGTGGATGTGCAACCATAAGGGTTTATGGCAGAACACATTTTTGACATAAAAATAGTTTTTGCTTCATTTAGAGTTTATTTGTAAATTTCTGTATATATATACTATAACTCTTCTCTCCAGTGAAATAATGAACTAAAAATATAGTTAGGGCATGGATGTATGGCATTATATATTTGTTAAAACCCATAGGATGTACAACACAAAGAGTGAACCCTAATGTAAACTATGAATTAAGTTAATGTAAATACTGGTTCATCAATTGTACCAAATATACCACACCTACCAATTTGTTAATAAGGAAACCGTGGGGTGGGGTTGGTAGGCAGAAGGATGTATGTGGAATTTCTCTGTACTTTCTGCTCATTTTTTCTGTAAATCTAACATTGCTCTAAACAAGTCTATTAATTTCAAAAATTATATATAGATATATAGATAGGTATAGTTAGGGCCTATAAGCTAGGGCAAAGCAGTGACTAGCTGGCAAAATATAAAACAAATAGTGAAAAGACTGTTTGGGATTTTCAAGGTGTCTTGTTTTTTAATTGTCTTAAAGATCAAAAAAGTTGGAAAGTTTTCACTACATTCTAGTTCAAGTAGCAAGAAGCTTCTTTCTGAGAAATGCTTGGGAAAAGAACATCTAGTTTTATTTCTCGTCTCACAGCATGATGGACAGAATGGAAATGTGCTATTCCACAAAATGTTTTAGCAAGAAATGGATCTCTGTGTGAGGAACATTGGTCTCATGATCCAGAAAAATCTTAGACAATATTTGTGCATTGACATCCAAGCCTGTGTCTAGCTGTCCTGGTTGCTGTTACCTGCCATCCACATCCTCTTGCTGAGATCAGGTGGGGGCAGGAAGCAAGGGCACAGACCTCTAAACATCCAGTTAATAATTCTAAGACTGCCTTTCTCTCTAATTCTTGGAGGCGTTTTAGTGTCCGAGAGCTGCAGAAAGGCTATTGTCTTTCCAAAACAAAATGACAGTAAATGACACCCAAATGACGTAATGGGGGGACATCTCTGTGGTGGACTTGTTCCAAGTGTTTCTATTGTTTCTTTAAGTTCAAGCAAACTCTTAAGTAATTTTTAGGACAGTGACTATAATTCTGAAGTTTGATTCTAAACCTTTGAACACATTCATTTTCTCTTCCTCTTTTGAGACTATATTACTCACTTCTGTTTTTCGGTTACCTTTATCTTTGGGTTGAACCAAAACACTCTTGTATTAAGAATTTTGGCTACAAGAAATGATCTGATAATCTTATTGAGATTTGATGCCACAATAGTTCTCACTGGATTGATGCCAAAAAGCGAAGTAAAAAAGTAAGGTTCTTTTCACTCCGTGAGAGGGGGCCTTTTTTGCTTTAGAATGGGCAGTCTTGTTGTTAGCCAAAATCATAGATAGGTCTTGTGTGGATTAGTTAACTTAGTAACAAAACATTTTTAGAAACTTTTCGCAGATCATACGAAGAGAGGGAATGGTTCAGAGAAAGAAGGCCCATCACAAAAATATCTGTAGAAACAAGTCAAATGTATATATAACCCAGTAATTCGCTGTCTAGATGAGTGCAAGCACAGACACTCCTAACTCCGCCGCCTGGAGCTCTGAGGCAGGACTTCTCCGATATGAGGTACATTGGAATGCTCTGGGGGTCTTGTTACGATGCAGATTCTGGTTCAGTAGGTCTGGGTGATGCCTGAGATTCTGCATCTCTATCAACTCCCAGCTGATGCAAACTCAGTCAGGGAAAGACCACACTTTGCATAGTAAAGATCTAAAAGCCAGAAAGTGTCCATTTAAATCCAACATTGCTTGACAAACTGCTGGAGAAATACTTTGGGCTTTAACGAGAATTAGTATTGCCAAACACACACCAAAGCTGTTTCTTTGAAGTGAATACCACTAGCCAGATTTATTTTTACCAAATATCTGAAAAGTTAAAAATACAAACATTGAGACATCTTCCTTCGTATGTCTATGTGATATGTCAGTGTCATTATTACTTCAGAGGAAAATGTCTTGTGTCAGATTTTGGCTGAATTCTCTCATTTAGAAAGGCACAGACTGTCTTTCTCAGTGTACCTTGCTTATACAGTTGCTCTGGTTCTGAAAATGGGAACTGAGTCCGGTGGCCAGGTGACTGGGCCAATGTGATTGTGGAGGGTGTTCTGTCACCGAAGGGAATGGCCTGCTTCCCACTGCCAGTGGGAGCACACCCTGCACGTTTGTGGTTTTGGATGGAAGATTTCCCTCCAAGGGGCTTGGAAAGCATGAGGTGAAGGTGCTGGAATGGAATTCCTTTGCTTTCAAGGGAGAGACTAGTTAAAAATCAAGGTCAAACTAACAGGGCCCAGGCTGAGTGCTGGGTACAGGGCAGAAGCTGTGTTCTCCACAGAGCAGCAGTCCGTGCCACAGTCAGAGACAGAATGTGGGAGACACCCGACAGGCTTCTGACTCAGTATGAAATATTTTGTTTTTAGTTTCACACGTTTAACAAAATAACCAGTTCTCTTTCTTGCTTTTTCAGAGGTGTTGTTTCCATGTTCATTTTGAAAATGACAGAAACACAAGCTGGAGAATACCTACTTTTTATTCAGGGTGCCGTGACCAATTATACTATATTGTTTACAGTGAGTATAAGAAGTAAGTGCACCTCGATACTAGGTCTTCACCATAGATGATGACATTGTTTAGAACTCACGAGTTTTTCCTAGATGCTCTGCACACAACATACAGGTTTCCCTCAATGTGCGGCTGAATTGATTGAATTCAATTCAGTCATCCGTATGACCTACCGAGACTCTCTGATGGGACCCATGGAGGGCCAGACTCAGCACTCTGAGAAACCCAGGCTGTCCTCTCTTCAGTGACAGATGGCTGACAGGGAAGAAACGAAAACCATTTTGGTCTTGGAATCAGAAGAACTGGCTTCTTATTCTGCATCTGCTGTTATCACCTCTGGCAGGTCACTTAGTCACCCTGAGCCTCAATTTCTATACCTATAAAAAAGGGATAAAAATACACACCTCATAGACTGTAAGATCTTAGCACCATCCATCGTCTCTGGGACCGTGTTTGCTGTGTCCAGTATGGTAGCCACTGGCCACACGTGTTTGTCGAACACTTGAAATGTGACCAGTATGACTGAGGAACCAAAGTTTTAATTTTATTTAACTTTAATAAATTAAAATTTTAATTTAAAATGCCACGTCTAGCTAGTGGCTGCCATATGTATACAAATGCCCAATCACTATGCAAACTGTAAAGAATAATCCAAATGTTCTTAACCAGAGAGGCTCACGTGTGGCAGAATCACCACCTGCCTATGTCTTCTGGCTTCTTGCTTCCTCCTGGTTACGCACTGGTCTAGTGAGCATGCAGTTGCATGCTATACACACCGAGCGCTTTATTTCCCATGACAGACAGGGCTAGAGGTAGGTGCATTCCATAGGTCCTACTGCTCTTAGGGGCCAGGGCAGGCCTCCTAAAACTCTGAGTTTATGCCCCAGTAAGTTAAGATCCCTGGCTACACATTGGTAGGACTTGTTGGGGCCCCCTCTTCCTTGTCAGTGACTAGAAGGCACGAAGCCCAGGGGTGGTCCACATGAGTCCAGCCCGCAGACATGCCCAGGCTCAGGATCAGCCTTTGTGATGGTGTTCTGCGGGTACCCTCTCCATCCTCACAGTGATCCCACCTCCATGTCGGAGAGAAAATGAACACACCGAGAGGTGTGATGAAGGGCACAGTTAGAGCTGAGTTTAGCCAGGTCTGCACTTCCTGCGCCACACTGCACAGGGCTTGCAGTCAAAGCTGCTAACAGCAACAGCACTGGTGGCCATTTAGATTCCCAGAAGTGTCATTTTACTGGCATTAGGGATGGGCTGTCAGTTCTAAAGTTATCCTGTAAGGCAAAAATTAGGTTAAGTCAAAATTAGCCATATTTGTTCTGAAAAGCCCTTCAATTACTCTGAGATTTATGGAATCAGAGCCCTAGAAGTTCAAAAGACAAGACAAGCTACCTTTTGTGGCTCTTTGAGTTTGGTCCTGTTCTCTGTTCCCTCTCCAATCCCTGACTCCCTTCCGTGGGACCGTGAGTCTGTGTGCCCCCAGATAGAAGAGAATAAGAGATATCTTGCTTGTTCTCATTCTCTCTCCCTCTCTCAGTGTTAATATTTGAATTCGTTTAAGGTAAGTGGGCATCTGCTGTGTCTCAGTTATACTTCGAATATCTTCTTTTCACTTAAGATTTACGAAAATTTTAACAACAACCATCCAAATACATTGTAATCTGTTTTTAGCATTCACCTGAGTGCAAGGTTCAAAAAAATCAGGTGAGACTTGGCAACAGTCAGTGTGAAAAAGAGAAAAGGGTTTGCACAGGTTCTGTGTTAACTGCCAGGTCGGTAAAAAAGGAAATCTGAACCTCGGAGGTGCTCATAAAATCTACTGTCTAGGTTAAGGAAATCAGTAGATTATTATTTCAGTTCTCCATTTTTTTCCTGGATGAATGTTGATGAAACAGAGCAACCAGAATAGTGAAGAACTCGGAATTCCTGAAGTTGGGAACAGCAGAAGGAACTGGCAGTCTTTAGCGGAGAGACGGGAGTGCTTCTGAGGGGAGGGGAAGATGGGCGGCAGTGTGATGACCTGGGGCGAGCTCTTCTGGCACGTGACTCCGGAAACCTGGTCTAACTCCTCAGAGCTCCTCGGATGGTTTCTGATTTTGTTTTTCTTTTAGTAGCAATTACGTTTTTCAGTTACAGTTGACATATAATATTATGTTAGTTTCAGGTATATAGCATTTATATAATTTATGAAATGGTTGGTTTCTAATTTTGAATAAATGAAAGATTGACATGTGGAAGCCCCGGATCTTCTGATTTTTTTAAAGTGTAGTTTTCTACATTTTAAAAAATTTGCTCTAGAGGGTTGAATTGGGGCCAATGGTCAGAAATTACAGGGAGAAAACCAATAGAAAATGGAATATTCGCAACACATAATCAACAAAGGATTAGTAGAATAGATAGAGAACTCCTACACATCAATAAGAAAAAAACAGAAAAATGAACAAAAGACATGAGTGGTCATTTCTTTTTCAGAACCTAAAAACTAAATGGTCAGAAAATATGTTAAATTTATAATCAAAAAGTGCAAATTATTACCACAACGAGGTATCATTTTATATCCACTAGATTGTTGAGAATTCAGAGGTCTGGGTGAGTATCGGAACACTATTCAATGTCACATCCTGGGATAGAAGTGGAAATTAATATGACCACTTCAGCAAACATTGCCATTATGTGTAAAACCGAACATGCTCACACCATATAAACCAGGAGTTCTACTCCTAGGCATATTACTCAGGAACTTACACATTGCCTCAGGAGGAATGTACAAAGTGTTCATAACACCATTGGTGATAATATGAAAAACTGGAAACTACCCAAATATCCACTGCAAGGAAATGGAGTCATAGACTATGATATATTCACCAATAGAATACTATGTAGTAGCAAAAAAAAAAAAAAATGAAGTGCAATGTATGAACTGAAAACATAAGAGTGGATGAAAAAAATGAAGTTGTGCAAGACTACATATTGAGTGATATTTTCTGTGGAAGCTCAAAAACAAACAAACAAAACTAATATATTGTTTAGGGCTACATGCCAATGTGTTGAAAACATTTTTTTAACCCTTACCCAAGGACATGTCCACTCATTTGAGAGCGAGAGACAGAGAGAGAGAGAGAGAGAGATCAATTGGCTACCTCCTGTACGTGCCCCCACCAGGGATTGAACCTGTAATTTTTTTGGTGTATGAGGCAATGCTCCAACCAACTGAGCCACCCAGCCGAAGTGGTGAAAACATTTTTAAAAGCATGGGAATGATAAACAAAATTTAGGATAAAGGTTACCTAGGGTTGAGAGAGGGGAAAAAGCACAAAAGTTGATTCAAAGGGGTTTATTAATATTCTGGTTATTGACCTGGGTATGGGTCCATGGGTATTAGTTTTTATTATTATGCTCCAAAATTCACATTTCATATATTCTTTTCTGTATATGTATGCATACACATACAAACACACATATGCATAAAATATTATGAAATACTTTAAGATAAAATTTATTATAAGATGGAAGATTGGAATTTAGCATAGGGAAACTTTCTTTAAAAAAAAGGTTTGTTGAAAAATAGAAGGATCTATTTAGGGAGGTAGTAAACTCCTGTCCCTGGAGGGGCCCAAGGAGAAGCAAAAAGCAAGTTTGTATATTCAGCACTGTGAGGGTGGCAGACGGAGGAGGGGCGAAGGTATCGTGGTCCAGCGTGAACAGGAGGCCAGCGGAACCTCTCAATTCAATTCCAGTTCTTTTTATTTTTAATTTTACTTTTCAATTGTAGTTAACACTCAGTATTGTTCAGTTCCCATTCTAACTCCATCCTAGTATACTTTTGCATTTCTAAAACCATATATTTCTGCCTAAATCTAGATAAAATTATGCGAAGACAGTTGGGTCTTCAACCATACAAGTATTGGTTTTAAACTTCATGTTATTTCCAGTTTTCTTTTTCCTGTTGTGTCAATATTTGTATTTTCACATGGCTTCACTCCACTTGTCTTTAGTTGTCTGTGGATTTATGAAGTGCCCAAAGAAACTGGCTAAGAGCGTAAATGCTAAAGTTGGCATTTCAGCCAGAGTTAAATTTATTATGTTGGTCAGAAGGGGTTATATTATTACATATATTTGGAGTGGAGCAGAAGACACTGCCGTGATATAAAATACTAGCTTTTCTTAATGATGTAGAATTTTTCTGAGGAGGCTGCTAAGATAATTATTTTAAAGTATTAAAATGTTAATAATTTGTGATGCTTTAGATACACAGCTTTACACATTAAGGAGACCATACTTTAGAAAAATGGAAAATCAGGATGCCCTGGTCTGTGTGTCTGAGAGCATTCCGGAACCAACTGTGAAATGGGTGTTTTGCAATTCACAGAGTGAAAGGTATGACATGTAATAGAGATAACTGCTAAGATTCTTTTACTTGTTTGGTCTTTTTCTAAAACAGTTGACATCATACTGGATGCACAGTTATATCTGTCACCATGTTAACAGGAAACTTTGGCCCCCTAATGAATGATTAGTGTGGACTTTCCAGGGAGGATGGGAGGGGCCACTTTAGCAAGGAGACCTTTTGGAACGCTCCCGGGTCTGGTCACTCAACTGCAGGGTCATCCCTGGACATAAAAGCCCTTTTAAGTTTTAGGGTTGTTAGCTCCCTGAGTGTCTGGTTGAGGAAAAAGAAACGTAGGGATTTTAGTGTATTGTACCCTATAAGTAAGAAATTACCTGTGAGTAAATGCTTAATTTGTGCTTATTCTGTTCATTTTGGAAGAATAGTTTAATATGATTGTTTAAGGACTTAGAATCTAGCCTGAGTTTGAACCCTAGTTTGCTTACTACCTGTGTGGCCTTGGAGAACGGGGATGGTAGTGGTACTTACCTTCTAAGATTGCTATGGTGGATAAATGAATTGAAATTTTTGAAACACAAAAAAAACAGTGCCTGGCAGATAGTAAGTACCATATAACTGTTTACTTTTGTTTTTTGAATGTCCCGTAGCTAAGTTTTCACAAAGTAAGAATTCATGCAGCTTGAACTAATTAAAATTTACAGAACAATTTTTATTTAAAAAATGGGACTAAAGAGGGGAAAAAGAAATCAGGTTATCAAATGACATGCATGTGATCCCAAATTTTCGATGGGAAAGAAAAAATGATTACCTGTAGATATATGTGTACTGTGTGCATAGACCACCACCACCACAACAACAAAAATTAGAGCTGCACACCAAAATCTAGGTAATTTAAAACTCTTATTTTTCCCCCTAAATTTTCCAAAATTCCTACAGTGAATTCAACTATTGTTGTCTTGTTGCCCCTGGAAACAGATGGCCTGGAATGGGTCTGCCTCAGGCTAGCCTAGAGCATGTGTGTCCTTGACTTTGTGCAAGAAGGATTTCACACCTGTCCAGGTGATTCTGAGAGTATGTTTATGAAAGCTGAGGGCAGTGAAACAGGGGAGGGCTTAGGACAGAAAAAACAACAGGAGAGAACATAGGGGGTGCTCTGCTTTGGCTCCCTGGAAACACTATGGGAAAGTGAGCCTTGTGGGGCTGAGGGCTGTGTGGACTCACTAAGAAGAAAAAGTTACAGTGACAAAAGTGAGCCAAGGCTAGGCTGCTTAAATTTAACTCATTGACGAGGCAGAGAAAATGGGCCATGGAGACAGGTTCAGAGGGTTAGCCTGGGACGAGCTGCCACTGCCCGCTGCTCTCCTGGTTGCAAGTCTCTTGGGGACCCTTGGAGTTTAGAAGAAAGAAAGCAAAAGTACAAGCCCAAGAAAAGGGGAGGTGCAGGCATGCTCCAAGGACAGCACTCACAGGCTTCCTTTATCTTGAGGGATTTTATCTGTTTTCTAAAGGCAGGAATTTTAGGGGAATGTCAGGGGAGGATCTCAATAGAATATTCATCAGTTTTCCAGGTGTGTCTTTCTATATGCTGTTGATCAAAATAAGTGTATAGAGGGATCAGGGTCATGCTCTGGTCAGTTTCACCATCAAAGAATGTCACCAAAGAGGGACTGGGACTGAGGCAGGTCTGCCCCGGCATGCTCTGGAATGTGTAAACCATGTGCTCCTAAGTGTCCTTGGTTAGGCAAGAGAAGACCTTGTGATTTATTATCTGGCTGTAAATTGCTCAGCCGGTTTGTTCAGCTTTCCACCTCTGTTTCCCCATTCCACTTGCTAAGGAATTTTCCTAGCTTCTTACCTTCTTGCCTCATTATAATAAGAAAAAAAAAAAAGCTCTCAAGGAATGATGCACAAACAAAGAAAAGAATACCTCTGACTAAGGTGATAAAGAGGGGAAAAGTGACAATACCTAGACTCCAAAAGCTGGATCTGTTTTAGGGAAGGTCAAAGTTAGGGAAGCTCTGAGGAGGAACCAAGGTCCATTTTTTGCTGAGGGAGAGGGAAGGGCTTGCTAAATCCTGAGACGGGGCTGAGGGCTGACAGCATCCCTCTGCAGGGATACTTGGCCCTCCCCAGTCAGCTCTGGGAACTGAAGACTTTGCTATTCTCCCTCTCACTGGTTTGTCCCTTTCCATGCTTCAGAGAAGAGACACCTACCTTGTTAAGCTGTATCATAAAACTTCATCATGCTTTCCTTTTCTCTCTCTTCCTCCCCCTCACTTCTGCCTCCTTTCTCAATTCTTTCTCTCTCTCTCTCTTTAAACAACAAGGAAGGAGTCACCAAACACACACACACACACACACACACACACACAGAAACTGTTTTATTATGTAATTCTCTCTAGTGTTATTCTAATTGTTGAGATAATGAGTAGCTAGTTCCTTATGGACTCTGCTGAAATCACAGATGTGGGCTTTTGTTTGCCTTTTGACTTTCTCCCTTCTTTGCACCTTTAGGCAGGCTCTTACTAAAACAAGCTCTAGAACCTGTAACTGTGTTCTTCTGAACATTCATTTGTAATTTTAAAGTGTGTTTAGTCAAATGACACTTATTTTCTAATTGTAGTTGTAAAGGAGAAAGTCCAGCTGTTGTTACAAAGGAGAAAAGCGTACTTTATGAGTTATTTGGAACAGACATAAGGTGTTGTGCAAGAAATGAGCTGGGCCAGGAATGTACCAAGCTGTTCACCATAGGTGAGACATAATATTATGTATTTTTTTTTTTTTTTTTAGTGACTATGCCTTAGAAACGACCTGGGACTAACCGTAAACATTTAGGTGATCATTCAACTTCAGAAATTCTATGGTCCCTTTATACCAGTTTAAATGTAATATTATGGATCTGTAAGTGCTACAAGATTTAATTAAAAAATGAAAGATTTTTATGAATTTATTTTTAAAGATGAATAAAATAGTAAGAGGCTCATAATATTTGCGATGACATCAAAACCTTAGCTCTTCAGAATGCTTGGTATATATTTTATGATGAAGACAAACCACTTTTTTCTTACTTGGAATGCTTTTGTCTTGTAGACCTAAATCGGACTCCCCAGACCACACTGCCACAATTATTTCTTAAAGTGGGGGAGCCCTTGTGGATAAGGTGCAAAGCTGTTCATGTAAACCATGGATTCGGGCTCAAGTGGAAATTAGAAAATAAAGCCCTGGAGGAGGTAATATGATGCATTTGCATTCTGAAAATGCAGAAACAGCAAACTGATAGTCCTGGTTGAAATCATTAAATTAATTTTGTTTTATTAAAACCTAGGGCAGCTACTTTGAGATGAGCACCTATTCCAAAAACAGAACTATGATACGGATTCTGTTTGCTTTTGTGTCATCAGTGGGAAGAAACGACACTGGATACTACACTTGTTCCTCCTCCCAGCATCCCAGTCAGTCAGCGCTGGTTACCATCGTAGGTAATGCAGGCTGCTCATGCAATCTTTATTCTTATTTTTAGTTGCTTTAGTGTAGACTGTGAGGTATGTGCTGCGAATTCGGATTTCAATATAACATTAGTGTCAAAAGCTGATAAAGAAGCTGAATCAGAATAGCTTTGCAAACGTAAGCTGCCCACTGCCTTCCTTTTCCAGTTAAACTGAGCTCTCTCGAATGTCACTGTCTTCGTACTTACTTCATTGTAATGTGACCATCTGTTTGTGGAATTTTGTCTTCCAGTAGACTGTAAGTTTCTTAAGGGCAGGAGGAATTCTGTCCTTGTAGTCCCAGAACCTGGCAGAGAGCCTGACACAAAACGGGCTGTTAATACAGGCTTGTTCTAAGAACTGGGGGAACAATGAACAGTGGCTGAGGGATCCAGACAAGCACCTACATGTACTGAAATTTGGGTAGATTAGGGAGGATTTGAAAATAATCATGCCTTAAGTAACTTCAGATTAGTTAAATGCTAAGACGTGTGGCGATTCTCTTATCACACCGATAAGCAATTGTTCCACAAGGAAGCCTTGTGAGTATTGCTGTCTAGATTGTTCTTTTTCTTGTGCCCTGAGGTTACTTTACATGACATGTGTCACTGAGAGAGCCAGTCTGTCTGAGGACCCCTACTCTGTACATGGCCAGCTGTCATGTACGTGACCTTCAACCCTTAGAAATTGTCTGCAAAGAGTTTTCTTGCATTAAAACTGATGAATAAAAATGTATTCATCGTCTCAATATATTTTCATATGGATCTCATCTAATTTATAAATGTTTTTTTTTAACAGAAAAGGGATTTATAAATGCTTCCAAAACCAATGAAGATTATGAAATTGACCAGCATGAAAAGTTTTGTTTTTCTGTCAGGTTTAAAGCATACCCACAAATCAGATGTACATGGACCTTCTCTCAAAAATCATTTCCTTGTGAACAGAGTAGCCTTGATGATGGATACAGGTGAGACGACACAGAGCTCCAAGTCTTGGCATCATTCTTAGCACAGCTCTCCTCGTTGCCCTAACAGAGGAGTGACTTTGTGTTATGAGTTCGTGTATTATTGAGTTGACATTGGAGACAGCAGATGTGAGGACACAGTAAGAGAAAGTTTTATAATCAGTTCAGATACTGTAACCAGCACCTGAAAAACGGAAAGAATCCTGTTAGTTGGAGCAAGGTTCTGTGGTGTTTTCTGAGTCACCAGATTGTCACTTCCTGTTTGAGAGTACGTGCTGCAGTGAGCACACAACTCTCCCTCAGCAGGTTTGCAGACGATTGAGGAAGTAAAGCCCTTGAAACGCGGGAAAGCATTACCTGTCGGTGTATTGATTTGTCTTCAAAAACTGGTGCAGAAATTACCTGATAATCAACGCTAAAGGAAAATTTTGTTTTCCTCCCATGTCAGAGAAGCACTTGGCCCTATGGGATTCTCTTTTTAACCCAATTCAAAGATTTAAAAAATCAATTCAGTTTAGTTCAGTGAATATTCCCTTAATATCTTCTTGATGAGTTTGATGCTCTGTGGGGCTACCAGGGTGAATAAGGTAGTGTTTCTCTCCTCCTCAAATTTACAGAGGCACGTGTAAGTGTGAGAGGCCACCTGGGATATCATTGCTACTGTGCTGGTGACACCTGGTACATTCTCTTAAGATTTCACAGATTCATTGATTAGAGGACCATGTTTCTGATATATAGGCCGTGGGCTAATTTAGTAGGCAAGTTAATTTGGTTTCATTCCATAATCACAATCTATACTGCTGACTCCAAGTAGTTATCTTATAACTATCTAGCGCAACGAATGAATCAGGGCAGGTCCTGATTCCCATAGTGTTTTTTACTTTTCATTTATCATGAACTGGTGATATAGTTAAGCTCTTTGTGTGTTGAATCTCACCAGTGAGTTTATATGCTCTGTAAGTGTTGGATGTCTGTCATCTCTCTATCTTTGTATAATGCCTCCTTCCTTCAGTCAGGGGTGTTTAATAAATGAACAAATCATTGTCACCCCTGGAAGGCAACTCCAAGTGTAAAACCTGGACCAAAGATGAGTCAGTGCATCCTTTTTGCACTGCAAGGACCACACACAGCACTTACCACAACACCCAGCACTCAGTGTTCATTTTATTTTAAAAAGTTCTTGAAGAACTATAGCGTTTGTTGATGATAATGATGCACCACTTAATACAAATGTGAAAGGAATATGGTGCCAACTTCATCATGCAAAAAGTGGTCAAAATATTGCATAAAATGAACAACAGCCCTGACTGGTGTGGCTCAGTGGGTTGAACATTGTTCTGTAAACCAAAATGTTGCTGGTTCAATTCCCAGTCAGAGCACATGCCTGGGTTGCAGGCCAGGTCCCCATTTGGGGGCATTTGGGAGGCAACTGATCGATGTTTCTCTCCCACATTCATGTTCCCCTCCCTCTCTTTCTCCTTCTTTTCCCCTCTCTAAAAATAAATAAATGAAATCTTACAAAAAATATGTGAACACTAGTGCTCTAAATGTCTTTTGCTGTTTACCCAAGGCTCAGAGTTGAGATAGGGGGAGGCAGACTAAATTATAATCTGAGTTCTGTTCAACTTTTTAATCATAAAAATTTCAAATTTACCAGTAAACTCCAAGAATAGTACAATGAGCTTCTCTTTCCCACCACATAGATTCAACAATTTAATCAAACTGAATTTTGTTTGTGAAGTATAGTATTTTACTGTTTCAAGAGTGATATAAGTTTTTGTACGCAACTGAAAGGTTTATGTAATAACATGACTCCTGAAAAAGCTTTGATGTGGTCACAGTGTGTGCGCCAGACGCCTCTCAGGTTCCCCACATTCACAGCTTCGTTTCTCCAATTTACTTCCTCAAATATTACCCCCAAGTTCACTACGGCTTGCCTTTATGTGTTCACAATTTATCAAACTGTAACTTTCCAGCAGTTCCGATAGCCTGGTCTTGAGAAAAGGCTCTAGGATATTTCATCTGTTAGTTTTCACAATTTTTTAGCTCTATAAACTGAATTACAAACAAATCCACCTTTGCTTTCTCTAGTTTTGTGGTTAACAAAAAAACCCAAATTATTAGTATTTTATAATTATTTAGTAGTTGCCTCTTAAAGACACTCCTTAGGCCTCCATGGAAATTTGAGTCTGAGGAAGAAAGGATCATCTGCTTCTTGGTAAAGCACCTCAGTCCATCAGCTCTCCACTCACCAGTTTCCCCAGGGCCCATTTTATTATTCTCAGCATTTCAATTTGACTGCATAATCCCTTGTTCTTTCAGTAAAGCATTTTTCACTTTATAGTCAAATTACTTCCTGAGCTACTAGAAAGAGACTGCCCTTTCTCAACTCCTCCCCTTAGGCACTAAATGGAAAATAAAAATGACCTGTATTTTGATTGTTCAGAGGAGAAAACCCTCTGTACCATGCAGTGAGAGAACATCTTAGTCACTGAGATACTGTGTCAGTGTAAACTCCGATTCCCTCATCTCCCGTTTCATACCAGCTGACCATTTCAGAAAAACACTGAGAGAAAGAGGAAGCTTTGAATCTCTTAGCCACCTAATAGGTTAGTCCCTTTGGAATTTCCAGAAGAGGTTCAGCAATGCTGTTGTTTCTATTGCTATGACTGACTCATAAACAGAAGGGCAAGCAGTTTGAAACGACCTGGATATTCACCTCTGCCTTCAGGTTATTTATGTGACCACTTTCCTACCTGAGATTGTGGACGTGCAAGGTACTATCTGCTTGACACCAGGGCCAGTCACACTCCATGAAGATGGTGCAAGAGACTTAAGAGGGGAAAAATTTACAGAACACTTTGCCTTGGACTGCATGGCAATCAATAGTTGTATTGGTAATTTCTTCCTCTATCAAATCAATTTGTGCTTTTGGCATGGTCCCTGGCCAGCCACATGGCTCTTTTTTTTTAATCTCCTATTGTTCCTTTTCAGCGTCTTTGGCTGTTGTCTAGTGAGGATTACATTTTCCCTTATATAGCGGCTCACATCTTTCTCTTGGACCACTTAAACTCTGTCTTGCTGAAGTCTGGAAGTCACATAATTTACTTTTCTCTCTAGTATTATAAATTGGCTTTCCCTTAATCTTTCTACCACTTACACATCACAGTCATTTCTTCTTGTTGTCCAGAAGTAGGTCAGGATAAAAAATTCCCTTTTTACTATTTTTTGATAGATGTTAAAAAATTTTCTTTTTATTGTTGTTCAAGTACCGTTGTCTCCATTTTTCCCCACCACCTTTTTACTTTTTAAAAAATGTTATTTATTTATATTAATGCTCACACGGGGATATAGTAATTGATTCCAGAGACAGAGGAAGGTGAGGAGAGAAATAGAAACACTGATGTGAGACAGAAACATTGATTGGTTGCCTCTCATATGCATCCTGACTGGGGATTGAACCCCAAACCTAGGTGTGTACCCTAACCGGGAATCGAACATGCAGTCAGAATTACCTTTCGGCTTCGGAGTTAAGGATGCACAATATTGGTGTCAGATAAACACAAGTTCAAAGCTACTCATCTGCTGCTAGCTGTGCGATTTGAATCTTAAGCATCAGCTGGTGTTCTGTTTTCTCCTTCATCTCCATATCCAATCCAGCACCTGCTTTCTCTTTTTTTTTTTTTCCAGGTACCTCTTTGGTTTGCTCTTTCCTCTCCTTTCCCATTTTCCACACCTTAGGCAATGCTCATCTTTTCATGCTCTGTTCAAATCTGAATTTTTACTTCTCTCCTAGGACTTCCCACATAATATTGTAACTGCTTATTGATTTATCTGCCTTCACCCCAAACTATAAATTCTGTGAGAACAGAAATCTGTTTTTTCTAAATCACTGTTTTATTCCTGATTCCTCCCACAAATAGGGTATGTAGGTTTTGTTGTGGGTTTTTTTTTTTTCATTTTAAGTAGGCTGTATAGATGAAGCCCAATTAAATAACCTCTGAAAAAACCTTACATTTTTTTAATCTAAGGGAAACTTTAAAAAAATCTTTATACATCCATATATGTATATTTTGGAGGAAGGGGAAGGGAGGGAGAAAGAGAGGGAGAGAAACACAGACATGAGAGAGAAACATTGATTGGTTGCCTCTCATCCACCCCCAACCAGGGACCTGGTCTGCAACCCAGGCATGTGCCCTGACTGGGAATCTAACCAGTGACCTTCAACCTATTGCTTTGTGGGAAGACACCCAACCTACTGAGCCACACCCTTCTGGGAGGAGAACTTTTTTTATTTCTTCAATGCATGAAGGCATATTCAACAGGTCCTCACTCCCCTATCTCTCTTACACTATCCCACATCCCACTACCATAGCCAGCATCTCGTATACAGGACAGATATGGTGGATAAACCCCAAGATCAAGTTATCTATGTTAAAATGTGTTGAGTGGCTGATGAGCATTCCAAGTGGATATTAGAGCCTGCTGAGATTGCCCAAAGATTTTTGTACAAATTCAGTTGATTTGAGTCTTCATCACTGTTAATTGCTGTTTAAGTCAAGGGTTGGTCATAGGTTTTGCTTTGGACCGATGCCAGAGAACTATTCCTTTAGGAAGCAAGGGAGTTACGGGATCCTCCAGCTCAGAGGTTTTTCCATATTTCTGGGAATTTGGACTAGTCCAGAGCGTGTAGAACAGCAGGAGTGGCAATCTTCTTGTCTCTCTAAGGAATTTCAGCCTAGGTCAGTATGTCTCAACTTCTGATTTGCATAGGAATCACATGGAACCCATCTTAAAATTTAGACTCTGAGTCAGTAGGCTTGGGTTGGAGCCTGATTTTGTATTTCTAACAAGCTGACAGATAACACAGGAGCTGCTGCCACCTGCCCACAGACCATACTTTGAGTAGCAAGGGCCCAGCACACAGACACTCCTTGTCCATTGAACTTTAGAGAGTGAATGTCTAAGGGGGATTCCTCCCATGTGCTCCATCATTCGTTTCAGCATGTCCTGTAAGAACTGCACTAAGTCTGTCTTCAATTCTTTTTAAAACAGCGTATCTAAGTTTTGCAACCACAAACACCAGCCAGGAGAATACATATTCCATGCAGAAAATGATGATGCCCAGTTCACAAAAATGTTCACGCTGCATGTAAGAAGTAAGTTAAATTATCAAGAAATTTAATTTCAGCCTTATAATTCCTTAACTATTAATTATGACCTGAAAGAGCTAAGTAATGACTTACAAGCACTGATGTAAAACTTCTCATATACTGAAGTGTTTTCAAATTTCACTTTCATACCTACTGGCTTTGTTTTTACATATATCTTTTTCTGTGCTCGTCCTTTGAAGCTAAGAGATTTATTCCATGTGCTCTGTAAATGTGTTTAGTGTTGTGACTGTTGATTTTAGTATTTTGAAAGGTCGTGTTAAAGGCCAAACATCCTATTACCTGCTTTTTACTCATTTTAATATTTTTGTTTCTCTGATCTGTAAAAAGATAAGAGTACATTTCACTGGGAGTGTTGTAGCTACTTCTGAAGCTAAGAATCATTTTGAGGTAGATAGAGGTCTATGCCTTAGCTCTCTATGGAGCCTAGCAATGGGAAAGTGGTGTTATGTAGACAGGCAGTGAGGCTGCCTATGCAGAAGGTTACATGATGGGGAAAGAGGAAATAACCAGAAGCCTTGTGTCATCCTGCATGAGAAACCCTCCCAGAAGCACGAACTGCTTGGAGTAAATGGGCCACCTATATAAAGCTGACTTTGAAACCATTTCTGTAAAGTACTGTTCTTTGTGAGCTTATTTTTCATGTTATTCTCTACAGGGAAACCCCATGTGCTGAGCAAAGAATCATCAGCAGATTACGCCTCTTGTTCCTCAGATGGATATCCATTACCATCTTGGACCTGGAAGAAGTGTTCAGACAAGTCTCCCAAGTAATCAAGACACTGGCATCTTGTTCCTGATCTTAGTGGGAAAGCTTTTAGTTTTTGCCTGTTGAGTATGATGTTGGCTGTTGGTCTCTCGTATATGGCCTTTATTATGTTCAAGAATGCTCCCTCTATTCCCACTTTGCTGAGTGTTTTTATCATAAATAGGTGCTGTACCTTATCAAATGCTTTTCCTGCATCTATTGCTATGATCATGTGATTTTTATCTTTGCTTTTGTTTATGTGATGTATTACATTTACTGATTTGTGAATGTTGAACCATCCTTGCATCCTTGGGATGAATCCCACTGGGTCATGGTGTATGATCTTTTTAATGTATTACTATTACTGTGGTTTACTAATATTTTGTTGAGGATTTTAGCGTCTATGTTCATCAGCAATATTGGCCTGAAGTTTTCTTTCTTTGCTGTGTCTTTATCTGGTTTTGGGATTAGGATGATGCTGGCTTCATAAAAAGAGTTTGGGAGTCTTCTGTCTTCTTGGAGGTTTTGGAATAGTCTGTGAAGGATAGGGGTCAGCTCTTCCTTAAATGCTTTGTAGAATTCTCCTGTGAAACTATCTGGTCCAGGGCTTTTGTGTGCTGGAAGTTTTTTTGATTACTGCTTCAATTTCATCAGCTGTTATTGGTCTGTTCAGGCTTTCTGCTTCTTTTTCATTGAGTTTTGGAAGATTATATTTTTCTAGAAATTTGTCCATTTCACCCAGGTTTTCAAATTTCTTGGTATATATTTCTTCATAGTAATTTCTTACAATCCTTTGTATTTCTGTGGTATCAGTTGTAATCTCTCCTCTTTCATTTCTGATTGTGTTTATTTTGGTCCTCTCTCTTTTTTTCTTGATGAGTCTGCTTAAAGCAGGGGTGTCAAACTTGTTTTCACTGGGGTCCACATCAGCCTTGTGGTTGCCTTCAAAGGACTGAATGTAATTTCAACTCCTTAACAGTTAGGGAGTAGCTACATTTATACAGTCCTAAAATCATTTCAGCCCTTTGAAGGCAACCTCAAGGCTGATGTGGCCCCCAGTGGAAATGAGTTTGACACCCCTAGCTTAAAGGCTTGTTGATTTTATCTTTTCAAAGAACCCGTTCCTGGATTTATTGATCCTTAGAATTGTGCTTTTAGTCTCTATGTTGTTTAATTCTGCTCTAATAATAATCTTGGTTATCTTCTTCCTTCTACTTGCTATAGGCTCTCTTTGTTGTTGTTCCTCCAGTTCTTGTGTAGTTTTTGTGTATTATGTTATTTTTAGTTTGTAAACTAACCCTATAGAAACAAGATAATCATAGAAGCCAACAGGGAAAAGCTAGGACAACTCAGGTATTAGAGTTTAGTCCTAATTGATAGGCTTAAGTGATTAAAGCTGTGGCTTGATAAGCTTTAGTACCTGCTTTAGAATGAAGACTCCTTTCCTTTAACATAAAAAAAAAAAAAAAAAAAAAAAAAAAACCCACTGGCATCTCTTACATTGGAAGAACATGAAATTCACACTCTCCTTGACATATTGGCTCTTTCTCACAAAAACAGCTTAAGAAGAAAGTCTGAAGTATTTAAAGTGCATACCTCTGAATCTGCCATAATTCTACATGGTCATAGATTATTTCTGATAACTCATGATAGATGAATATCTTTTCGAGCTCACTTAGAGAAACCCCAACTTCCAGTCTGATGACAGCCCCACCTATCCAACTTACCTCTCTGTCTGTCATTTCTTTTCAGCTGCACAGAAGAAATCACAGAAGGAATTTGGAATACAAAGACTAATGGAAAATTATCTGGACAGTGGCTATCGAACAGTACTCTGAACATGAGTGAAGCCATCAAAGGGTTTCTCGTGATGTGCTGTGCATATAATGCCCTGGGCACAGCTTGTGAAACAGTCCTTTTAGGCTCACCAGGTACATAGCAGCTGCTATTATAATGTACCACCTTCAGGAATTCCCCACTAGAAATTAGTCCCTGTTGTTCATTTTTGTTTGGGGGATTTTGTAAGAATGTAGAGGTTTAGTGTGTGATACCAGAAGGCTTTTTGAGTCAGGCAGGAATCCCCAATGAACCTACACTGCTGTGTAGTTCAGGGACAGAGTGACTTCAGTGAAACATTATTATGACTCATGGGTTAGAGTGATGTAGGTAGAACCATAAACTCCCAGAGCACTGAATATCGCCCGAGAGGCACAATTTTAGAAAAACTGATTTAGTAATTTGGAGTTGCTGCCATTTTTCCCTTATACTTGATCTCCTTATTTGCCTTTAGTTTGCTGTTTTATAAATTTTAGTTTTGTTTTTTTTTTTTTAGAGCCATCCTAAGTTAATTCTGAAGCCTAGCTGCCTGCACTTATTCAGAATCACCAGCATCCTATAACTCATTTTCCATATTCATACAATATAATGCCTTCAATATCTTTTTTTTATCTAACTTGTCTGTACTGTGGATTGAAGTAGACATAATCCCTATAATCCTATGATTTTTAAGAATGGGTGCAGGATCATAAAAATTTTCTAGGGAGGAAACTCATCCTTTATACTACCATGGCCTGATTTTCTGTGGGGAGTGGAACATTTGTAGAGAACTTGAAAGGTTGCGAATCCTGATGGCTCAGACGAGATGTGTGAGATCGTGATGTGCATTCCCTGTCAGATCAGTCAGGAATCCTAAGTCACTGCCCGGTGACACTTCCGTTTTGTTGTTGCAGGTCCCTTCCCTTTTCTCCAGGACAACATCTCTTTCTATGCAACCATCGGGCTCTGTCTCCCCTTCATTGCTGTTTTAACCATGCTACTTTGTCACAAGTACAAAAAGGTAAAAAATTAATAATAATAACAAAACAAAACTAAACTAAACTAAAATTAAAAGGTAACAATTTATCATGGTTTCCTCTTTCTGAAGAGCTGCCTGTTGCTAACTGACTCGTTATTTCATCTCTGAAGCAATTTAGGTATGAAAGCCAACTGCAGATGGTGCAGGTGACTGGTTCTTTGGATAATGAGTACTTTTACATTGATTTCAGAGAATATGAATATGATCTCGAATGGGAGTTTCCAAGAGAAAACTTAGAATTTGGTAAGAATTGCATGTTCCAGATGTTTCCATAGCATGTCCTTTCTGTGGGAAAACCTTGAATCTGCACTCACTCACCCTTTATCTTACAGGGAAGGTACTAGGATCAGGTGCTTTTGGAAAAGTGATGAATGCAACAGCTTATGGAATTAGTAAAACAGGAGTCTCCATCCAGGTTGCTGTCAAAATGCTGAAAGGTACAGTGGAATGATAGCCACAAAGATGGGTGGTGCAGGCTTTCTCCTCCCCTTCTCTTTTCCATCATTTTTGTGGGTACTGCTCGCCATTCTTCAAAACTGAAAAGGAAGTGAGTTGGGGTTAGTGCCAACCAAATCGTGAGTACAACATGCAAGTCATGCATCCAGAACTCCACCTCTTCTTCCTCTTCTCCTTCTTTAGTGTTTTTTTGTTGTTGTTGTTGTTGTTGGGTGGGGAGGGCTTCAGTATTTGGGGATACTGTTACTACAGGAAGATGTTGTTGATGCCATTTTGACATAGACTATGGGTAGAAGAGCATATCAGAGCTCTCTGTATTGTTTCTCACCCCTTGCTCTGTCCAATCCCATCTGGCTTCCACCTCCATCAACCCCCTCAGCTTTGCTCACTTTGCAAGATCCCCCTGCCCCACTTCTCTGGCTTTTGCTAAGGTGGTCAGTGACCTCCAGTGAACTGAAGTCTAATGGGCATTTTTCGGTTCTCACCTGACTTGAATTTTTAACATAAATCAGCAGGATTGACTTTTCTCCTCTTAAAAGCCTTTTTCCTTTCGGTTTCCTTGTCACCATTTTTTTTTCTGGGTTCCCTCCTAACACACTCACTGCTTCACAGCCCTTTGCCGGCTCGCCTTCTGCCCAGCTCTTTATGTGGTGTTCCGGGAGGCTTGCTGCTGCGTCTCCTGCCATCTTCACTCCATGTGCTCACCATCGGCCGTCTCAACCACACCTAGTACACCTGGTACACCACACCTGGTACACCAGTGGTTCTCATGATTTCACCTTCCTCCTAAGCCTCCGGATCATATGTCCAAATGCAGAGCTGTCGGAGAAGTCCCTTTAATTCAGCTCACCGAAACTGAACTCCTCAAACCCCCACCCTCCATCAATACTCCCTCTTCAGTAATTGGTATCAGTCAGTACCCACGACTTGCCACTGTCCATACAGTTGGGCAAACCAGAAACCTAGGACTCATCCTTGAAACCATCCCCATTCTAACACCCCAGAAATGATTTCCATCAGATTTCTGCTTAGTGTCTTTTGAGTTCATCCTCTCTCTTAACTCTATTACTACCACCCTAGTCCAAGGTTATCTCTTCTGAAGAGCTGTCATAGCCTTCCAAGCAGCTACTCCATGTGCATTCCTACTTCCTTTCAGATTCTCTATATTGAAGTTCAAGTGATGGCTATGAAATGCAAGGCAGATCCTGTCATTTTCCTATCTAACCTTTCCACTTGCTTTCAGTTACTCTTGAAATACACTACACAACCCTGCATGGTTTGTTGTCTGCTCAGCACCCTGCCCTGCACTCTCAGACTTCTTTCAGTTCCTCCAGAGCACGGTGCTCCCTCCTGTCTGGGAACCTGGCATCGTCTGACCCTCTCTCTCACCCTTCCCCTTCCACAGAGTTCTCTTCCACTCATCCTTCAGATCTCAGCTTAAATATCACTTCCTCGGGGACACTTACCTTCGTACCAAAAACAAGATCAAGTGCCTCGCTAGATGCTGTCTTAGCTTTCTGTAGACTCTTTGCCCATAGAATTTACCACAATGTGTGATTATATCTTTGTTTAATTACTCAATCAATGTCTTATTTGCCACATTAGTCTGTAAGCCTCAGGAGGGCAGGGTCTGTATCTGTTTTGCTTTGGTCTCTTGTTCCTTGGTCTTTGCCTGTCCTGTTCTTTCCATATAAAGTGTTCTTCTCTCTGCCTCCTCACTGTGCATTCACCTGGTTAATTTTGGACCACCTAGGTCTCAACATAGACATTTGGTGTCTCTTTTCCCACCTCTGAAGGCTAGGTTAGTGTCCCTCTGGTGTGACCCCACAGCACCCTTCCTTTCATTTGCCACATTGCATTTATCACACTATATTGTAATTGTTCGTTCACGTGTCTCCCTTTTCCAGGAGCCTCTAAGCTCCAGGAAGGCGGGGGCTCTGTCTTGTCTATCATTTATCCCCCCAAAGCTTGACACATTGCTTCATACATAGTAGGCACTCAACAAACACTTGTTCAATGAATGAATGAATGAATGAATTTCAGGTAATGGTATATGAAAGTGCTTTGAAAATGTGAAGCACACCATAAAATGTATTATTTTGGTTATGAGGAATAAGACACAGACAATTGAAAGCCATGAGTCCCTACAAAACATGAAGCAGCAGAAGACGTGAGGTGCTGGTGGGTCACAATGCGCAAGTGATGGATCTCACACCCAAGCCAAGATGTTGGAGATAAGATCCCCCTGCTGGCATCAGCACTCTGGAAAAAAACCCACAGTAAAGGCTGGGATGTCTTCCAGGACAAAATAAAGAGACCTGGAAATAGCTAGTTAAATCTTCATTGAATATAAAGAAAAGACTATGTTCATAAGAAATAATAAGTTAGCAGAGGGGTGGGTGTCTGGTGCCTGGAACCTGGAGAGGGAAGACTGAAGATCCCATTGTTTTCTCTAGGGCTCCCGCACCCACCTGGGCAAGGGTTCCCTGGCCAGCTGGCACATCAGCCTCCGTGACACGAGACCTTTGAGTTCCTCAGTAATTACTCCCCTGCTATGCTTCTAAGCATAAGTACAATTTGCCAAGCTATCTAGACTTTTTCTCTTGGGAGAGAATGCATAGGCCAGTGGATGGATACATTCTAACCTACTCATCAGTTCTATTTGTCACTATCAATGAGTCTCTGGAGAATTTAGTTACTGAGAAGTGGTCCTTTTCACCCCTTCACCATTGACCCCACTTACAGATTTAAGGTTGTAGACCTGAGGGCCAACAGGCTGGAGTCAGCCACCCGCACTGACATTCCTGTCTTGTTTCTCTATGAATCCAACAAATTCAAGAGTCAAAAAAATGTATGTTTTTTTCCTTCAGCATATGTATTAATTTCTGTGGAGGAAAAGCTATTGTTCTGGGTAGGAGAGAGGGAGAGGGAGAGAAATATCAATGTACGGTTGCCTCTCGTGTGTCCCCTGCTGGGAACTGGCCTGCAACCCAGGCATGTGCCCTGACTGGGAATTGAACCGCGATCCTCTGGTTCGCAAGCCCGCGCTCAGTCCACTGAGCTACACCAGCCAGGGCTGTATTACAATCTTTGAAATCTTTCTTAAAGCAGGATATTATTCAATATTCATCTAGTAGTTTATGTATTTTTAAAAATTGTATGCAAATCTGCTCTGGACTGAGGAAAATTTTAATTCATTAAATGACCTACAATTCCCATTTCACTTTAGTTTTACATTTATTCTCTTTCATTGACAGAAAAAGCAGACAGCTGCGAACGAGAAGCTCTCATGTCTGAGCTCAAAATGCTAACTCGGCTGGGGAGCCATGAGAATATTGTGAATCTGCTGGGGGCGTGTACACAGTCAGGTAATCAATTCCCACTGAAAACCCCTAATCCAACATAGTTTAGCCTAAAGACGAAGAGGGCATTTGTTCTCGTGTGTTTCCTCTTCTCTCAGTCACAGTGCAGGTCCTCAAACCCAAGTGGAGTCAGACATGAGTGCACTCTGAGCAGATGACTCAGTGTAGATGTAGGGGATGCCTCTCTTTATTGGGATAGACCTAGTGATTCTCACCTAGTTAAAGACAGTCACCACATTGTAAGTCCATAGTTTGTGGGTTCTCGCCCTACATTCTTCCCAGCCGTGAAGGGCTACTGGGCTCGGCTGCCGCCCTCATGGGCTGCTTCAAAGAAGCACAGCCCAGGTGGGATGTCAAACTTTATTTTCTCAGAATTCAATGGACACACATCCTGATCCTTTTACTTCTGCCTAGACATAACCCAAACCAGGGTCATTCTTTCTGGAACAGCTGGCCTAGGACTAGGACTAGAAGAGCAGAAGAGAAAATGGATCTCAGAGGATATTAGGCCAAATTTCTCCCTCCTCAGGCCAAATCAGCATCTATTTACCAGGTGCTCACCATGCAACTGGCTTATGATTTTCAGTTGCAAACTGGAGAATCTAGGTGGACAGTGATTATCGGTGAGGCCACCTGTACAAAAGCTAAAGTGAAAGGCAAGAAAAAACTATTGTACTTTCCAAAGGAGTTTGAATGAAAGGTTGACACTGAATTTAAAGAAATGGGACAACTGTAATAGCATAATCAATAAAATATATTTAAAAAATAAAAAAATAAAAATAAAGTATAAGAGACAGGCTCAGAAAAAGTCGTACTGTCCCAAAGTTAGGGGAGAAGTGAGCCCTCATGGTGATGTTCCCTGCTGCATAGACATCTGAAAATTACTTGGTATTCCTTTACTTACAATTAAAATTGTCACTATTTCAGGGCCAATTTATTTGATTTTTGAATATTGTTGCTATGGCGATCTTCTCAACTATCTAAGAAGTAAAAGAGAAAAATTTCACAGGACATGGACGGAAATTTTCAAGGAACACAATTTCAGTTTTTATCCTACTTTCCAGTCACATCCAAATTCCGGGTAAGAGAACAGGCCAAGGTTTCGTGAGGATGCGTCACACACATACAAAGTGTGACGGTTAAACATCTCACAGACTCTGGCCAGCTTCTAAAAGCCATACTCTTGCATCGTGAGTGTGGGGGTTCTAAGACCTAGAAAAGTCACTTATCATTCCTAGAGTTTCCCTGTTGACTTGGAGCGGTAAGACCTTTCTTGCATGACAGGCACTGTAGCTGAGTCAGTCTCTGTCCACCTGTGCCTAAATGACACTCTACACACATATTTAGTTTTGACTTCCTGGTTAACACATAGGTATTAGTAAAAGAATGAACACTTTTTCCAAAGTCCTGAACATGTTCATAGAGGTCCTGGGAATATTGCACAAAAGAGCTCTAAACCTATAAATTTGGTGTATTTGTCTATTTATTTATTATAAGTGAGTTTTTTTTCAAGATTTCATGTATTTATTTTTTAGAGAGAGGGGAAGGGAGGGAAAAAGAGAGGGAGAGAAACATGGATGTGTGTGAGAGATACATTGATCGGTTGCCTCTTACAGACTCCCAAATGGGGACCTGGCCCACATCCCAGGCATGTGCCCTGACTGGGAGTCGAACCAGTGACCTTTGGGTTTGTAGGCCAGTGCTCAATCCACTGAGCTGCACCAGCCAGTATAAATTGGATTAAAAAAAATAGGATAGTTCCACTGATGTAATGTGATGGGGATGGAATAAAGTTGTGGTAACACTGGTCTCTGCTCTGCATTATGTATTCCCCCTTCCGTGGGAACCCTGAGTGACTCTCGGCCCTGATAGACTGCTTGTTTTAGTGTGTGTAGATGAGGGCTGGGGAAGTTTAGTGGGATGCTCGTCCTTATCCTTAGAAATTTCTTACTAATTACTGAATATTTGAACATTGTAGCTCTAGAACACCTTTCTCTGAATAAATTTATAGGTTCTGATAGAATCATTCCTCAATCCACAGTACTTTCCTATTTCCCTGGATATGGGAAAGCTCTCCCTTATTCTAAAGGTACATTTATCAGAGTCTTTTCATCTTGACTGGGGGAGTTTTGGAGAGTGCATTTGAGATTCAGCTTTGTTTTCTTTGCCTATGTTTCAGTGAAGGCCTTTAGCCTTCTAAGGCCTGAGACAGACCCAGCATCTAGAGCCATGAGGCCCCACTGAGATCCCCTTGCACGCCTTTCTGCAGCTCCCTTCACCGATTTACACGTTTCACACTAGTTCATTTCTCAGTTCACATCTTAAAACTGAGACAGTTCTAATGTCGTGTGTGTTTTGGAACAGAGAGTCTTTCCTGGTGAGTCAGGTGTACGTGACCAGCAATCCTTGGTTAGTAATAACGAAGGCTGGTGAATGCGGCACCTTTGATGTAGTCAGTCACTGGGCTGTGAAATACACTGAAGCAGTTACTTTTGGAATATCTGCGGCCTAAAAGCTTTAAGCCATTTTCCAAAGATATGGCAACTGTAAGTTGGGGTAAATTTATATTCTGGAATAAATTGAATCATTGTGTGTATGTAACGCACTCAAAGTTCCTCAGTGAAGAGTTCTGTATCATATACCACAAAAGAATTGGCATTACTACTATTTATTAACTTCACAAGAAAAGAAAATGAGCTTTGCAAAGGTCACCTTCAGAAAAGGAGGATGGGAGAACATGTAAGGGTCCCTATGGGAGATTTGTATTGCTTGAGCTGCTAACGGAGTTTACAAACGGAGGACCGAGGTGCAGTTGCAACTCTTTACTAGCTTCATGATTTCAACAGATCATATTCACCTCCTTAAGCCCAAGTTTTCTTTGACAAAATATGACTTTGACACCACGTGTAGTCAGATCTTCTTTTTCCACATGTAGTAAGATCTTCTTGTGGTAAGAATTGAGCGAAGTCATCTTTGAAGTGTTAGACTCCGTATAGATACCAGGCTCACTCTTGCCTAGTTAGATGGGCTCAATTACACGGATGTTTTTAATTCCACAAAAAACGGACAAGTTGGTGCTGTGCTTTTAACTTAAAAGCCTATTTATAATCACAAGTCATTTCTTTGATAAATCATATTTTTTAAAATAAAATGTCTACTTAGAAGACGTACCTAAATAATGAAATAATAATTTTTTAACAGTATGCTTGGTTCACAAGAAGTTCAAACACACCAAGACTCAGATCGCACCTCAGGGCTTAATGGGAGTTCATCTCAACCCAAAGGTAATATTTTATCCTAATTAGTAGCACTTAAAAGTAGAAATGAATACAAGAATTCTGTGTTAGTTATCTTTTATTTTAATGTGTAAATGCAAAAGCATGTTTTACTTTGCTACGGTTATCTATAGGCTTGATGAATGCATATTTGCTTTAAAAGTAGTTAAAAATCTAAAAGATACCTTTGCTGGATAGAATGGAAGGGCAGATAAAGTGCTTCCCAGATAAGGTAAAGTTAAAGGAGTTCATCACCACCAAGCCCTTATTTTATGGAATGTTAAAGGAAGGGACTTATCTAAGAAAAAGAAGATCAAAACTATGAACAGTAAAATGACAACGAACTCACAACTATCAACAACTGAACCTAAAAAACGAAAACAAACTAAGCAAGCAACTAGAACAGGAACAGAACCACAGAAATAGAGATCTCATGGAGGGTTATTAGTGGGGTGGAGGAGGGGGGAGAATGGGAAGGGGGAAGTACAGGGAAGAAGAAGCATAATTGGTAGGTGCAAAATAGACAGGGGGAGGTTAAGAATAGTATAGGAAATGGAGAAGCCAAAGAATTTACATGTACAACCCATGGATATGAACTAAGGAGGGCAGGGAGGTTGAAGGGTAGTGGGGTGGAGGGAGGAGGGGCATAAAGGGGAGAAAAATTGGGACAACTATAATAGCACAATCAATAAAATATACTTTTAAAAAAGCAGTTAAAAATCAATAGTTTATGTATTGTGAATCTGATGGCAGTGTTTAACTAATAAACACTGAGGGCTATTTTATTTGGTTACATTATTCTTTTAAAAGTCATAAATTAATTAGAGCCATGCTATTACCTGAGAAGTAGGAAAGATACTGAGTTCTGGAGTCAGGCAGCAGTTGGGGTAACCTATGCTTCCTTCACTTTCTGGCTGGGTGACTTTGGATGAATTATTTAACCATCTAAGCCACAATTTTCGCATTTGTAAAATGGGCCTAATGATACTTCTCTCATCAGACTATTAGAAGGTTGTATGGAAGAACATTAAGTATACAATGTGTTCAGTTGATGCGAATTACTTTCCCAATGTGACAAAACCACCTAGTGCAAAAGAAGAGCATCTGAGACTCCTTGGCTGGTCCAGAAGCCATCTATCACCAGCCTAGCCAGAGAATTAGTAATTTATCCCTCTCGCCAAAAAGAGTCTTTAGGTGGCTCTTCAGAGGCTGTGTAGTTCTCAGCATAAATAGCCCTTGTGTTACCAGGAACATGGTGTAAGGCCTGCAATCATATATCTTGGCACCTCACCTAACTGTGGCTTTAATAACTTCATGGAGATTTGATAAAGCAACTTCTTAGAGTCTTGGCAAAAATGAGGACCAGTTCTATTTTACAGATGAAGTTGAATATGAAAACCAAAAAAGGCTGGAGGAAGAAGAAGATTTGAATGTGCTTACATTTGAAGATCTTCTTTGCTTCGCTTACCAAGTTGCCAAAGGAATGGAATTTCTGGAATTTAAGTCGGTATGTTCCTTAAAGAAGAAACTAACAACAGCAAAAGATAATTCTGAAAAAGAGAGTGTTTTTCTTTCTTGTTTATTTGAACTTATGTTCCTTAGTCTGTCTTTCCCAGCCTCTTCCACTGTTGGAGTCACCTAGAATGTTGCCTGGCTCTTGGCTAATTATAGTATAAAGGCTCAGGGGCCCTTCTTAGATACTGGTTATTAGAGCCCTCCCCAGCCACCCTGACAGGGCCACACAGGAAGTCCTCAGGAATCCCTCCTCACCGTGAGGTACAGCAGTGTGGGCCCTCCCTTAGGCAGTTCTGGTTGCCAGGCTGTGCCTTGCACAGGGGCGTTCAACTGGAGGACGGAGAGGAGAGTGGCATGCAGAGCTCTCTGCTGGCCAAGCCAGCCACCATGGGTGCCTTTGTCTACTCTGCCGTGTCCCGGAGGCCTGCCTACTGCCTCCTCACTGCTCTGCCCAGATCCTGCAGGGCTGCGATGACAAGGTCCAGGAGCCTGCCTCCCACCATGGCGCTATCTTGCTTTTGCGTTCTTTCTATAACTGCTTTTCAGTCCTGCTGTTCTCTGACGTTTCAAGTGTCTCCTGCCTACAAGCAGATTCGGACCATTCCCCCGGCTACTTTCTGTCCTTGTTTGCTTACCTTCCATCACCCTCTCTTTATTCCCCAAACTTTTTCCTCCTCTTTTTGGGGGAGGTCTTTTATTCTCTTCCTCCGTCTCTCCTCCACTTTCCCCCATTTGCTTCCTCTCGCCTTTCTCCCTGAATTTGGAGAGAAGAATTTCAACTGTATTTTTTTCTTTTAAAAATTAGTCTCTAATATAATGTTACATGTCAGTTATGTCTCAATTTTTAAAAAAAATTAACATGAAATAAATCAATAGCTTTAATTAGAAGTGACTAAACCTCTAAGACATCTTGAGATAAACAACAAGAAACATCCTTAAATAAAAGAAACCTGTGAAACTTCACCGAAGGGCAAAAAACAAGACCCAAATAAATGAGTTCTACTATGTTCATAGGAGAGAATTAACGTTTAAAGTTCATTTTTCTCCAAATTAATCTATATACAGAAGTGGGCAAAAGTAGACTTACAGTTTTTCATATGGAAAAAGACATGCAGGTTATGATGATTACAATAGCCTTATTAACTCTGTGTTTCGAATACTCACAACTGTAAACCTACTTTTGCCTACCCTATATTTGGCACAACCCCAATTAGACGTGCAAGGATTTCCCCCCACCTCTCCCTAAGGGATATTAAAAGTGCCTGTTACCTTCTTTTCCAAATTTAGGCATCCTTACTTAACAATGGTTTAAAAAAATTACTGTCTCGTAGTTTTTCCCGCCCCTCATCTCTGAGGCACATTCTTCTCTTCATCTTCTTCCCTGCTGCTGGATTCCTCTGGTCTGAGTTTCTTCATCTGTATCGTCACCTGCACGACTACAATCTGTCTACAATAGTACTTGCACAGGGACCTTCGTAGATGTTGGCAAGTTATCCACCTGGTTCATCTGGCCTGGTTGGCTGCCTGTTACGTTAAGTAAATATTCAAACTGCTTACAATTGGGGATCAAGGAGCACTGTTATTTCTTCCTTTGGGCTTGTAATAAGAGTTTTCGAAGAATGTCCAGTGTCTTGGGCTCTCTCCCATTGTTTTCTATGTAGCCTTCCCCTAAGTCGCGATGGCACTGGCTCCTGCTCTTCTCCCTCTTTGGTTGCTCCTCAGGTCCATCTGTAAGCTCTGTGACTCCCTCAGACAAGGGTCCCCACCCCTGGGCTGTGGACCGGTACCGGTCTGTGGCCTCTTAGGAACTGAGCCACAGAGCAGGAGGTGAGTGGTGGGCTAGTGAGTGAAGCTTCATCTGTATTTACAGCCTCTCCGCGTCATTCGCATTACTGCCTGGGCTCTGCCTCCCATCAGATCAGCAGGGGCATTAGGTTCTCAAGGGAGCATGAACCTTGCTGTAAACTGTACATGTGAGGGATCTAGACTGTGTGCTCCCTATGAATGATTTAAATCAGTGATTAAACTGTAGCATATAAGTATTGTGTTCCAGCAAGATCTGGTAACCCAGTGGAGGGACAGGCACAGAGAGGTGGTACAGAAAAGCCTTTCTGAAGGGAAACCAGCAGGGAACATGGGATGGGGTCAGGAGTATGGAATCAACATGGACAGAAAGAAGTTTGTGGAGAAAGGTCAACATGGTTTTTTAAAAAAGATTTTATTGATTTATTTTTAGAGAGAGGGTAAAAGAGAGAGAAAGAAAGGGAAAGAAACATCAATGTGTGGTTGCTTCTCACATGGCTCCCACTGGGGACCTGGCCTGCAACCCAGGCATGTGCCCTGACTGGGAACTGAACTAGTGACCCGTTGGTTTGCAGCCTGCGCTCGATCCACTGAGCTACACCAGCCAGGGCAAGTTCAGCATGTTGAGTGTGAGATTCACTGGGTGACACAGTAGGGCTCAGTCCAGTAGACACTTGGCTAGGCCTATCTAAAGCTCAAGGGAACTGCTGGACTGGAACTGGAGATCTGGGTGATGGTAGTTGCATCCCTGGGTTTGGATGAAGTGGCTCAGGGGAAGATGCGAAACCACCAGAGCAGTAGGAGGAGTGAGCTGCATAAGCCACAGAAGGAGGGCTGGCTTCCTTCAAGTCAAATCTCAAATCTTGCCTGGATTGATGCTGTGCAGGTCATCGCCCAGCTTGGCCAGAGCAGCCTGGGCAGCCAGTTAGGAGGCAAACTGCAGGGGCCTGGTGGGGAAGTGGGTGAAAAGTCAATGGAACCTGCAGGCTGACAACACTCCCAGAAAACCAGATAGGGAGAAAGGAGAGCTACAGGAACTTGAATCTTTATGGTTTTTGTGTTTATTTTTTAAGTATTGAAGACAGATCTTTGGACCTTTGCTACTAGTGCCCTTGTTTTTTTAAAAATCTTACCTTTTAGAATTAACTTTCCTTTTAAAAATATTTTTATTTATTTATTTTTAGAGAGAGGTGAAGGCAGGGAGAAAGAGGGACAGAAACATCGATGTGTGAAAGAAATATCAATCCAGGCATGCGCCCTGACTAGGAATCAAACCAGTGACCTTTCATTTCACAGGCCAGCGCTCAATTTACTAAGCCACACCAGCCAGGGCTAGAGTTAATTTTCTTAACAGACCACCAGGATTAATGTCACACCATGTTTCAATTCAGGGGTTCCTTCTAATTCTGGTTTAGTCGACCATCCCAAATTTATTTTCAGTTTCTTTCTGAATATTTCTTTTGAGTTTACTCCATTTTATTGCCAAAGCTATTTTCCAGTCAGAAAAGAGATTATTTTTCTCCACCCTCTCAATCAGAGTGCTGGAAGACAGCCTCTGAAAGTCCCTTTGGGAGCTCGCAAGAGGGCCCTGTCTCTCATTTATAGCAAGACTCGACATTGGCTAAGTCTGATCTCTTTCCTGAGAACCTGTCCCCTTTGGCCTCTGGGAATGTTCCATACACAGCACAATGTCTGCATAGCTGGAGAAGGGAGCCCTGGGTTCACTGACGGACTTGGTGACATTTCATGATAACTGGTCATGCCCTCAGCAGAGATAAGACACCACATGAACTGTACATTCGTCATCTGTAACTCCTGTTGAACTCGGAGCCAGAGAAAGACTGAATGCTGTGAGCCTCTGCACCACAGCAAATAACATTCCAATGCCATTCCTTATAGTGCGTCCACAGAGACCTGGCGGCCAGGAATGTGCTGGTAACCCGTGGCAAAGTGGTGAAGATCTGTGACTTTGGACTGGCTCGAGATATTATGAGTGATTCCAACTACGTCATCAGGGGCAACGTGAGACTGCCATTTCTTCCCTGTTCTCTTGTTTTGTGTTTTGTGATCATCAGGGGGAACATCTACACTCACTGCAGGGTGTTGATTAACATCCAAATGAGTCCTCACAGCAGCTTGCCTTCTTATGCTTAACAGGTTTTCTATAGCTTCAGGGAATATTCCATTTGTGATGAAATTTGAGCAAAACAGCAACACATCCACCCTGGGGCTAGTCAGAATAGATTAGGGTCCTTTGAATGCAAACCACACTTAACAACAATGTCATTGCTTGCATTTATTTCAGTTCCCCTAACTAAAAAGTCACGATTGAGTTATGTTTCTAATGATGGAAATAGCTAATAGTTACAATAGGGCACTTAAAAATACAACATGTAAATTAAACATTAAATATAAATTTCTAAAATGCGCAATATTTAAATTAAATATTAAGTCGGTGAATATTTGTCATCCTACTACTGTCACACTGGGAAACCTAGAACAGGACTAAATCTAATTGTTCAAAAATAGCTAATAGTTACAATAGGGCACTTAAAAATACAACATGTAAATTAAACATTAAATATAAATTTCTAAAATGCGCAATATTTAAATTAAATATTAAGTCGGTGAATATTTGTCATCCTACTACTGTCACACTGGGAAACCTAGAACAGGACTAAATCTAATTGTTCAAAAAATGAGGACAGGTATGTTATCGACAGGAGAGCTGTTAGAAATACTAGATGACAACATCATGTAGCTAGTTCACAGAGTATGTTGTTAAAAATTACAAACCTGGATTCAAGCCCCTATTTTTCTTTTTGGCTCTTCATATTTGGGAATTCTAGCTGCTTTATTGCCCCTACTTGTGAAATAATAATAACAACAAATGCTGATATCATGCTCACTGTGTGTTAAGGGCTGTCTAAGTGCTTTACACATATTACCTCAGGTAGTCCTACAGTACCCATTGGTGTGTGAGGAAACTGAGGCACAGACATGTAACTTGTCAGTGATCGCACAGCCTATGATTAGAACATGAAAGGTCTGAGCCCGCGTGTCCGTATTCCTATGACGATACAGTATTTCACATGAGGATTGTACACTGACCTCAGCACTGTGTGGGGACGAACTAATGAAACTCACCTGAGAGCTCCTGTCCAGGGTAAACGTCCAATAAATGTTAAAAGCCAAATTCCCCTGTATTCCCACTAGACTCACATAATCATCTTGGCTGATTTTAGGCCTGAAGTCACAGCATGATGAATGCTCATCTGTGGCTGCGCAGTTTCTGCCCTACCAGCTGGTAGTCTCTGGTGTGGGAAGCTGAATCCCACTTGTGACCACAATTAACTCCTTCAGTTGATCAAATTGATTCTATCAGCTCGTCAGTTTGTGGAGGATTTAATATAGGGTTTCTCGCTTGAGTTTTGATTTTACTTGGCAGAATAAGTGTGTGCTGTAAGGGCTCCTCCACCCACAAAAAAGAAGCTACTACACAGTGCTCTTCATCCCTGTCTTGATTCCAGTCTGAGGCCAGACTCATTCCAAAGCCCTGTTTCATGCTACTGAAAACTGTTAAAACCATAGAAGCCAGCCTGCTATCATTTCCGAAAGTAAGGATGTGTACTCCCTTCACCGCACTGTAGTGGAGAACATTTTCACTCTAGTTCTTTCAAGGAATGCTTTAACAAAATGGTGCACTGATTCACTAGCATACCCACGCGCCTCTGGGCAGCAGACTGGCTACTCCTTCATGGAGAGTTTCTACTGTTAAACTTCCCAATTGCAAGCACAAGTTTTTGTTCACGATCAGTTTTAAAGAAAGATGGGTGTTTGTTTGTTTGTTTGTTTGTTTTAAGGCTACTACATTAGAATGTTAATTTTAAGTGAAACACTTCCGAGTGAGGAATAGCTTTTCTCAAGTAAGCATTAAGAGTGTGCTTAGGAAGATAAAATTTATTTTCTAGCTCACAATAGATAAGAAGTAATGACTGTCCCCGTGGAAGCCTCACTACTGATCTCCTCTTGGATCTTTCGCAGGCCCGCCTGCCTGTGAAGTGGATGGCCCCTGAAAGCCTGTTCGAAGGGATCTACACAATTAAGAGTGATGTCTGGTCGTACGGAATATTACTCTGGGAGATATTCTCACTCGGTAAGTTTGGCAGTTGCTGCCCTGTCTGGGCCTGGGGCTTCAGGACGGTCTGTCCTTCTCCGCCTCTCCCCAGCTCCCAAGTCAAAGAGTGGGTGAAATGCCACCTGGAATGCACCCAGAGCCCCCAGGCCTTACTTCTGTTGCAACAGGTGCCACTTGGGGTTTTACTTGCCGGTGTCAATAGTTCTGTCTTCAGCCTGTAACCCACTTGACAGCAGGAACCATGGCTTCGCCCTGTAGCAGCCCTAGCGTAGTTCAGTGTCTGGCCCACGGGCACTCGCCACACACGCCTGTTCATTGAGTGAATGAATAAACAAATGAAGAATGAGTAAATGCTTACCCTCCCCAATGTTTTCCTCAGGTGTCAATCCTTACCCTGGCATTCCAGTCGATGCTAACTTTTATAAACTCATTCAGAGTGGATTTAAAATGGACCAGCCATTTTACGCTACAGAAGAAATGTAAGTTCACACAGGCTGTAAAGTGGCTGAAATCAGAAATGTGCGGTCTGTCTAGTTCCCAATGCACGACAAAAAAAGTAAAACTTCTTACTGCAAAGGTTATGTGATTCCTCTTAAAAAAAGAAAACTCCTCCTTTGTGTTTGGTGGAGGGGGTGAGGGGGCAGAGGGGGTAGGGGGCAGTTCTGAACAAAACTGAACCTTTCCTGCCCTGAGGTACTCTCACTTCTGGGTTTCAGTTCCTCTGCTTTAGGGATCCATGAGGGTGATAAGACTCCATCTTCGGACTTCTGGTTCATGTTGTATTTTTTTAAAGGCATTTCTGTTTATTGTTGCATTTGTCCTTTTTGGTGTGAGTTCAACATCTAGTTGAGTACTTGCTACAAAACAAGCATGCCGTAAACAAGCAGCTCCCTGCAATCAGTGGTATTTCGTTACGTGAAAAATGCTTCCTATTTCTTTGTTCAGATTTCTTCATCTTGCTGCCTGCTCTGTTACTCTTACAGATACTTTATAATGCAGTCCTGCTGGGCTTTTGACTCAAGGAAACGGCCGTCCTTCCCTAACCTGACTTCCTGTTTGGGATGTCAGCTGGCAGATGCAGAGGAAGAGGTATGTGGTGGCACTTTCTCCCTTGTGACAAGAAGGAAAGCAGCAAGAACACTTTTTGCTGGTTTCCTAAGAACCAAAGGCACCAAGTTGTCTTCTTCACCCCAACTTGTCCTGGTCACTCTGTAAAAGTAACGTGGGCTAATACGCCTGAAACTAATACAATATTATACGTCAAGTGTAATTGAACACTTTTACAGAAAAATTAAACGTAATTTAAAAAAAAGAAAAGGATGGCATAGGTGAGACATACTTACTGATAAATGATTGCGGGGGGGAGGTTTTCCTGAAAATATCAGCCAATGGACTAAGAAATTAAATGCTTTTAAGCATCAGGTGAAGAAGACTAGACAACTAACTAAAACTGAATCCCTGACCTACCTTTCCTGATTCCACATGAAGCTTTGTACAGTGCAATCATGCAATATAGTAGAATGGGAAGAACATGGACCCAGAGCTGTGAGAGCCAAATACCAGCTCTACTATTCTACCCACTAAGAGCTGTGTGCTTTATGACAAATCACTTTATTTCTCTGGGCCTTAGTTTTCTCACCTATAGAATGGGTTACTAAGCTAGATGATCCCTGAATTGCAGGAACATGGAATTACTTTGATAACTTTTCCCCTTGTCAGTGCCACTTGGTGGTGCAGCGAGCAAAAGACAGTACCTTGAATTCTGTACACCTAGGTTCAAATCTTGGCTCCATCATTTGCTTCCAAGAAGACTTAAGTCACTTAGCCTTTTCTGGGATCTCAGACCTTATCTGAAATATGGGATTAACAAACCTTACTTTGTGAAGTTGTAAGGAATACTTAAGGTGACATATGTGAAAAGACTTAGCACATAGGGGATACGTAGTAGTTACTCAATAAATGTTAAATATAATTCTGATTCTTTAAATGAATTGTCTATCTTCTGTTTTAACATTATTAAGCATCCATTTTCAATTCTCTGTCTCTTTCAAGGCCTGTGTAGATGGTGAGTGTCCCCTTCTCCTGCTCTGACTTTTTAAAAATCACATATAGAAACAAAGTTATTGTCAGGAAATTATGTCCAGCAGGTTGGGGGACAGAAAAAGCCCCCAAGGGACTATAAGCTATTGAACAGGTGACCTGTAAACAGTTAATGAAACTATGAAATAAACTGAAAGAAGAGTGATAGAGATAAACAAGAAATGAGCTGTTTGAGTAAAGTAAAAAGGTTGAGTGATTTTTACTTGCTGGGGGGTTAGGTATGGATTTACAGAGAAGGTGTTTGAACTACGGTGAAGAATGCATAGTATTTTGGCCATCAGAGAATGGAGGGTTAGTAGTGTGTTTCACACCAGATGAGTAATATAAAGGGTTAAAGTTGAGAAATTAGAATGGAAAATAAATGGTTGTGGCTACAGTATTGGGGTGAGAGGGTGAGGGTGTAGGAGAAACAAGACTGCGAAGGTAGTGCAACCAACTGCTAGGTCCAGTCCACAAAAAAGATGTATTGTTACCACTCATCCTGAAGGGCAAAGGCACTGTCATTATGCAGACTGGGTGGAAAGGATATATGTATTTTTTTGTTCTCTAGAAAGAAAAATTCAGAGTAGGAAATAGTCCATTCATTCAACACTATAATTGATTGTCTAAAACAAATGAACAACAACAAGAAACACCGTAGCAAGGAGCTGGGGAGTAGAGGAGTTTGTCAGACTTAAAGAATGCACCATCCCTACTTCATATGGAGTTCTTATAAATAATAAGGAAAAACATGTCAGCCCAATATGCAACGGCAAAGGAGATAAGCAGACTATTCACAATTAAAAGCAAAAAGCCATTGAAAACAGAAAAAGATGCTTAACTTTGCTTATCATGAAGCACGTGCAGATAGGTAGGGAGATAAAACGTGTTGCTGGACAAAGGGCTAGAGACTTGGAAGATTGTTACCACCCCCTGTCGGTAAGGCTCTGAGAAACAAGTCTTCCCAGACACAGCTGATAGGAGTAGAAATAAGGAAACTCTTCCGCAGGGCAGCCCAGGTCAAGTGTATCACAAATCAAATGTGCACCCCTTTGATCACCTCCCCCACTTCTCCCAAAGACAGACATGGTCACGTGTGTATTTTTTCACTTTATATTAAATAAACAGTCCATCAAAAGGTTAATTATGGTACATCAGTACCATAGAACCCTAGGCTGCCATTAAAAAGATATGTGTTTGATGCTTGCTTCAACAGCACATATACTAAAATTGGAACAATACAGAGAAGATTAGCATGGCCCCTGAGCAAAGATGACATGCAATTTGTGAAATGTGCCATATTTTTTAATGACAGCCAACTCATAACTATCAACAACTGAACCTAAAAGACAAAAACAAAAACCAAGCAAACAACTAGAACAGGAACAGAATCACAGAAATGGACATCACATGGAGAGTTATCAGTGGGAGAATGGGGGGAGAAGGTACAGGAAATAAGAAGCATATTGGTAGGCATAAAATAGGCAAGGGAGGTTAAGAACAGTACAGGAAATAGAGAAGCCAAAGAACTTATATGTATGACTCATGGACATGAACTAAAGTGGGGGACAGCTGGTGGGGGTGGTGCAGGGCAGAGAGGGATAAAGAGGAGAAAAAATTGGGACAACTATGATAGCATAATCAATAAAATGTACTTAAAATAATAAAGATATGTGTTCATGTTTAGTAAATAGTTCATGTGTGTAACATGTAAAATGAACATCGTAGTTGACACACATAACATATAAACAACATACTAGTAATTCAAAATAAGGTTCTGAAACAGAATCTGCAGTCTGAGCTGGCTGACACAAATTTGTGTGATTACCTCTGATGGTTTTAGCTTTTTCTATAGAACATTCTATATTGCTTATATTGTCTATATGAGCATGTATTAATTTGATAACCAGACAGAAAAGTACTGTTTTCATTTTTATAAAAAATAATTAAAAGTTGCTAAATTCCCAAGTGAGAACTGAAGAATTAGTCCCCTGTATTATTTGCATAATGAACAGATATCTTTTTTTGTGGCCTTTCTCTTTTGTGGTTTTTCTTCATGGTTTTAGGTTTTCTAGATGAAGATATTATATCTAAAAGTAGAAACAATAATGAAATAAAATATTTGACTATGACTCGGTTTCTCCTTTAATATAAGGACCAAAATTGCTTTGTCAGTTAATATACAGAGTAGCCTCTAAGGCCTTTGCATACTGAAAGCAAGTAATACTTCGTAATGTAGGCACATAACATGTTAAGTCTTCCTCAGATGATGAGTATTCTGTCTCTTTCCCGTATTCAGATGTATCAGAACATGGATGGCCATGTTTCAAAACGTCCTTCCAGCTACCAAAACAGGCGACCTTACGGCAGAGAGGTGGATGCAGAGCTACCGTCTCCTCAGGACCACACTGAAGACTCATAGAGAAACAATTTAGTCTTAAGGACTCCTCCCCCGACCTGCCCACCTTCAACAGGTTATCGATTACCAAAACAAGATAAACTTTACCACTAAAAGAAAATGTATTCTCAACTGCTGCTTTGCTGGACTTTTTCTCTAGAAGTTCTCTGTATTTACTCTTGTTTTCAAACGAACTTTTGTAAAATTGAATTTGCACAAGGCAGGAAGAGCTTATCGGAGCATCTACCTACATCCAGAGGCCTTCTCAGGCTGGCTTGAGGGAAAATTGTGTACCTAAAGTATAGTATATTCTTGTAAATACATAAAACAGAAGCATTTTGCTAAGGAGAAGCTAATGTGATTTTTTAAATCTATGTTTTAAAATAATATGTAACTTTTATAGCTATTTAGTGATATATTTTATGAATGGAAATAAAATTTCTACTACAGAAATGTTTGTTATTGAGTTACTTACACAGTACATTTAGGGCAAGACTTACCTGGAGTTCATGAGCCTACTGAAATTGTGTGTGATGTTTTGTTGGTGCATGTGTATTTTTTTCCCTACTAAGAAGGCCCATGGTTTCATCAGATTCTTTTTTAAAGATTTTATTTATTTAGTTTTACAGAGAGATGAAGGGAGGAAGAAAGAGAGGAAGAGAAACACTGATGCGTGAGAGAAACATTAATCAGCTGCCTCTCACACGCACCCCAACCGGGGACCGAGCCCGCAACCTAAGCATGTGCCCTGACTGGGAATCAAACCAGTGACCATTCACTTCACAGGATGATGCTCAACCAAGTGAGCCATGCTAGTCAGGGTTCATCAGATTCTTAAAAGGACCCGTACTCCTGCCTCTCATACTAGGAGAAGAACAGCTGATGTTGGACATCTGCTGTCTTCTCTGTAGAACTGCTTTGATGCAGTCCCCTTCGTCCTTTGAAACGCTCTCCATCCCATAGGCTTATAAACTTGGACTTGTCTTCCTTCTTACATGTCAGGTGTAGTTCTTGGCGAAGAATGTGGTGAAGTTCTGCCTCCTCTTTCTTCTTGTCCTCGCTTCTAGTATAGTGGTTACAAATAAGAGCTCTCTAGCACTTTTTAGCTTTGCAAGGTTGGCCAAGTAACAGAACTTCTTCAGGTCCCAGTTTTCTCTTCTGGAAAATCAGATAATAATGGTATCTATCTTATAGGGCTGTTGTGAGAATTAGATGAATTACATATATCTATATGTGTGTTATAAATGTATACATATATTACACAAACATATAAATCACTTACATCAGTGCCTGGCCAATAGAGATAAACTAATGTCATTTGTACTTTCTTTTCTGTTTTTAACTTTTTGCTGTAGATCAGGCCTCCACAAACTCACTTAGAATACACTGATTTCTTTTTCACCTAACTCTGCTCCCTGTCTCTCCACCACCCAGCGTTTCTGTGAGCCACAGACAGCTTCATCATCTGCATCTATTACTCCTGGGCCGGAGAGCTTTCAGTGTTTCTGTGTTCTAACTGCTAAAGTCAGATTCCCAGCATTCAGGCCCCTGCAGCTGGTTCAGCTGCATTTCTTGTATTAGATATCATGTCCTGTCTGTGTAGTCCAATGCTCCCAGCCCTGTTCAGTGAACATGTTGAAGGCATTCTCATCTGTTTCTTCTCTTCACCCTCCCTCTATTTGACATGTCAACTCCTTCCTCCTATCCCTATTTAAGCTTTTGCTTCATGACCAGACTGGTGCTCTGTCTTCTTCTCAGGTCTTTCTCAGCTCTATCTGCCATTAGTGATGGCTTCCCCCACTGAAATCTTATATGGGCTTTGTGTCTGTATCATCTGCTTGGCTCTGAACATACAGTCTACCTACCTTACGTGATGATGTATTTTCTTTTTTTTTTAATTTTTGTTTTTTTAGTTTATACACAATTTGTTTTTTAATTTAAAACATCTTTATGGGTTATTTTTACTGTTCAAGTACAGTTGCCTGCCTGATGACTTATTTTCTTAAGTAAACATCCTTTTGAAAGTAGATATAATCTGTGCCAAGCTGTGTGCCTCACTTCTATTTGTATGTATAGTCAGGACACAATATTTTTTACCTACTTAAAGCATAAAATATTATTCATATTAAAAATTCAAATAATTTTATGTTTTTACTTATAGTAATAGTGAAATTTCTCCTTCATGTACTCAAATCCAAAAATGCTTCTTCAGGGAAACCACTGTTAAAATTTCAGGTGTATTTTCTACATCTTCTTGTTTAAAGATCATTACATTACACACACATCTTTACACACAAACACACATGCGGAGGTCTTTGGGGCTTTTAAACACATATTTATTTATTTTTAGATAGAGAGAAACAGTGATGTGGCAGAGACCCATTGACTGGCTGCCTCTTGTAGAGGCCCCGACTAGGGACAGAAGCTGCAACCCAGGCACGTGCCCTGACTGGGAATCAGAATGGAAGCCTTTCACTCTGTGGGATGATACCCAACCGACTGAGCCACCCCGGTCAGAGCTAGAGGTCTTTGTTTTTACATAAATGGAATTATGCTAGTCATACTGTCAAACAGGCTTTTTATTTTTAACAAGATACTGATATTTTTCTAACCTATGTAGTTTGCGTGCTAAGCATTTGCTAATTTCATATGCATTATTTCATTTAACCTTCATAAATACCTTATGAAATAGGTACCAAAGTTACACTAATTTTTTTCTAAGGAAATTGAAACAGGTTAATAACTTGCAGTCATCAAGTCCCTGTTAGCACTTCTCTTGCAATTTCTCTTGGGTTCTATTATTATTTTATACGTTGTATTTATCATATTTATTTATTTTAAATTGTGATTAAAAAACATAATGTAAGACCATCTTAACCATTTTTTAAATTTTATTTATTTTTTTCAAGAGAGGGTGTAAGGGAGGGAGAAAGACAAGGAGGGAAACATTAATTTGTGAGAGAAATACTTTTTAAAATATATTTTATTGATTATGCTTACTGTTGTCCCATTTTCCCCCTTTATTCCCCTCTGCCCTGCATACCCCCTCGCACAAGCATTCCCCGCCTTAGTTCATGTCCATGGGCCATACATATAAGTTCTTTGGCTTCTCCGTTTCCTATACTATTCTTAACCTCTCCCTATTTATTTTGTACCTGCCATTTATGCTTCTTATTCCCTGTACCTTTCCCCCATTACCCCCTGCCCCTCCCCACTGATAACCCTCCATGCAATCTCCATTTCTGTGGTTCTGTTCTATTCTAGTTGTTTGTATAGTTTGTTTTTATTTTTATTTTTGTTTTAGGTTTGATTGTTGATAGTTGTGAGTTTGTTGTCATTTTACTGTTCATATTTTTGATTGTCTTCTTTTTCTTAGATAAGTCCCTTTAACATTTCATATAATAAGGGCTTGGTGATGATGAATTCCTTTAACTTTACCTTATCTGGGAATCACTTCATCTGCCCTTCCATTCTAAATGATAGCTTTGCTGGATAAAGTAATCTTGGATGTAAAGTAGGCCCTTGCTTTTCATGACTTTGAATATTCTTTCCAGCCTCTTTTTGACTGCAAGGTTTCTCTTGAGAAATCAGCTGATAGTCTTATGGGAACTCCTGTTCTCTTGCTGCTTTTAAGATTCTCTCCTTCTCTTTAATCTTGAGTAATGTAATTATGATGTGCCTTGGTGTGTGCTTGCATGGGTACGACTTCTTTGGGACTCTCTGAGCTTCCTGGACTTCCTGGAAATCTATTTCCTTTGCCAGATTAGGGAAGTTCTCCTTCATTATTTGTTCAAACAAGTTTTCAATTTCTTGCTCTTCCTCTTCTCCTTCCGGTACCCCTATGATTTGGATGTTGGAACGTTTAAAGTTGTTCCGGAGGTTCCTAAGCTTTTCCTCAAATTTTTAAAAAGATTTTATTTATTTGTTTGTTTGTTTATTTATTTATTTTTAGAGAGGGGAAGGAAGGGAGAAAGAGAGAGAGAGAAATATCAATGTGTGGTTGCCTCTCACATGGCCCCCACTGGGGACCTGGCCCACATCCCAGGCATGTGCCCTGACTGGGAATCGAACCAGCGACCCTTCAGTTTGCAGCCTGTACTCAATCCACTGAGCTCTGCCAGCCAGGGCTCTCCTCATCTTTTTTTGAATTCTTGTTTCTTCATTCTGTTCTGGTTGAACGTTTATTTTTTTTCCTTCTGGACCAAACCATTGATTTGAGTGCTGGTTTCCTTCCCTTCACTGTTGGTTCCCCATACATTTTCCTCTATTTCACTTTCCATAGCCTTCACTTTTTCCTCTATTTTATGACCATACTCAACTATTTCTATGAGCATCCTGATTATCAGTGTTTTGAACTGTTCATCTGATATGCTGGCTATCTCTTCGTCGCTTAGTTGTGCCTTTTTCTGGAGCTTTGATCTGTTCTTTTATTTGGGCCTTTTTTTTTTTTTTTTTTTTGGTCTCAGGGTGCTTGTTATGTAGTAAGGGGCAGAGCCTTAGGTGTTCACCAGGGTGGGGCAACCCATGTTGCTGGTTGTGACCTGTATGTGGGGGAGGGGTCCGAGAGGGAACAATGGCACTTGCTCTGCTCTCTGCCAGCTTTCAGTGACTTCTCCCGCTTCCCACAAGCAAATCGGGCCCTTTTGGTGCTGATTGCCAGTGGGTAGATTTGTGCAAGCGCTAGGACCCTGGGTCTCTCCAATGAATTCTCCTGTGAGTCTGGAAGTTTCTCTTGCTGCCTCAACCCCCACAGGTGTTTTCAGTCAAAGGTTTTTGAGGCTTTGTTTCCCTGCACTGAAAGTACAGGTTGTGTGGCCTATCTTGCTCCCCAATTGTTCCTCCCGGTTTATCCGCACACAAATGTAAGACAACCCCATGCACCATATGCCGCCTTACCCACTTTGTCCTCCAGCCGCCGCCTTGCTATGCGTCCTCTCTGACCCGGCTACACAACTCCACCCCTCCTACCAGTCTGGATGAATGTTTCTTCTTTAACTCCTTGGTTGTCGGACTTCCATACAGGTTGATTTTCTGCCAGTTCTGGGTGTTTTTTGTTTTAAAATTTGTTGTTGTCCTTCTTTCAGTTGTGCGAGGAGGTACAGTATCTACCTACACCTCCATCTTGGCCTTGCATGAGAGAAATATTAATCAGCTGCCTCTTGCATGTACCCAGCCAGGGAGTTGGCCCAAAACTCAGGTATGTACCCTGACCAACAATTGAACCGGCAACCTTTTGCTTTGCCGATTGATGCCCAACCCACTGAGCCATGCTGGTCAGGCCATTTTGCCCAATTTTAAGCTTAGTAGTGTTCAATGTATTTACTTTGTTGTGAAACAGATCTCCAGAAGTTTTTCATCTTGCAAAACTGAAACTCTCTACCCATTAAACAGTTCCTCTCCCTCAATGCCCTAGTAACAACCACTCTACTTTCTGTCTCCATGAGTTTGACTCCTCTGGATAACTCATACAAGTGGAATCATACAGTATGTGTCTTTCTGTGACTGGCTTATTTCACTTAGCATATTGTCCTTAAGGTTCATCTATGTTGTAGCGTGTGACAGGATTTCCTTCCTTTTTAAGGCTGAATAATATTCCATGGCATATGTGTATATGTATATAACACATTTTGTTTCTTCATTTATCTGTTAATGGACATTTAGTTTGCTTCCACCTCGTGGCTATTGTGAACAATGCTGCTATGAACAGGGGTGTGCAAGTACCTTGTTGAAACCCTGCTGTCAATTCTTCTGTATATACACCCAGAAGTGGGATTGCTGAGCAGTGTGGTAATTGTGTTTTTAAGTTTTGTTGTATTTATTATTTTTAAAGATTCTGTTGTAGTGATCACATGTTTCTTTGGCCATCCAGTATCAATTCCCATTTCTTTTGGTAGCAGCACTGTGAGTTGCGGTATCACTTCTCCCTATTATATGCATTGTGGTGGAACTTTAGTCAGGGGGCTTTGCCTTCTAGCCAAGGGGGGCCCTTGACTCAAGGTAGATGAATAAACCCTCTCTTGTTGTGGAACTTTGTACCTTGACTGGATTCAGACAAGAATGGAAACAGGAGTTGGAGCTTATCATTTACACAGCACCAGTCCATGACTCCGGTGACAAGCACTTCCCACTTCTTAGTTCTACGGAGTTGCTTTCATCCGTCCCTCTTCTTGCCCAAACCTTGGTCTCCAGCCTTCATGTCAGATCAGCAAGTCCTCCTCTGAGGCAGTGAGCCCAAATCTGCTCCTGTTGCATACCACCTGAGAACCTTGGCCCAAACACACGCACTGACTCAGTCTCCTTGGCTCAACTGAGGGTTTCACCAGCTTTATCTTCTCTAGAAAGTCCTCTCTGTTTTGGTTGCCAGTGGTCTTCTTTGATCTTGAAGTGCCATGCTGATCTATCTTCACCGGCATATACTCTTCTATCATCTTGATAGGAAGTGAGGGAGTGGAGTCCCGGGCATCGGTATGCTCTCTAAGAGCTTGTCCAAAAACATTGGTGACTACAAGGAGGAACATAAAAGCAAGTTAACATTTGTAGGGATGCTATACTTTTCCTTCTGCCAGAGTGATTTCAGGATGCATACATATTCTGAACCCGACTGCACTGTGAATGGAGCTGAGTGAATACGTCTGTATGTAGAACCGTCTACCCAGCACACCCTTGTTGTTGCAGTGTTAATAGCACCAGAGGATTTGATTCCCTTGAAAATGAATGTTCTGTTGTTCAAGACCTTTAGAAAATGGCAGCATACTCTATACAGACTTCCAGATCTTGCTTCATTTTTTAAAAATCAGCATTATGCCTCTAAGATTCACTCATGGTATTACATGAACCTTTGATTCTTTCATTCGCTGTTGTACTATGTGAACATAGAATCACCATTATTTAGTCACTCTCACACTGATGACATTTGGAGTGTTTTGGATTGATTAGGGTAATGGGTTCACAAGTGTTTATTGTATTATTTTTCTTTTATAACATCTGTTATACTAAATAGGATATTTAAAAGGCAACATTCTCTAAGGGCGGATGGCATTTATAGTGAAATAAGGTTATACTAATCCCTGCTTTTAGAACAGATTGGGTTTTGGTTTAGGTAAAGCTGTGTTCCTGCCAAGGCTACGCACAGGTGAAAACACAATTACGCTGGTTTTGGAGATGCTGCTACTGCTTGGGCAGCCCCTTCAGCCAGGCCTGTACAGTCATCTCACCAGTAGGTGGCACCCCAGGACTGCTGGTTGTTAATTAATCCCAGCCATTGGGCCTGACTTCATTATTGCATCCCGCCCCTGGAAAGGCACATTTTCAGCAAAATTAAAGGAAAGGTCAGTCATATAATTGCAAGGAAAAAAACAACCCTCTGTAAAGATAACTTCAATCCGTTTATTTAGCATTTGGTTGTTTCTTGACTAGGGTAACAATTGTGCACGCATTTTTATGTGCATTATTTATTTATCACATTCCTGACACGAACTGAGCAGCCCCATGTCAGATTCTTTTATGGAACCTGGTTTTTAACCATTCTGTCCCACAGGGTGCCTTCCTCTGCACAAGGAATTGACTTTTGAACTTTCTCCTGGATCATCTTCTTTGCTCAGTGTTGCCTGAGCCTGGACTGGCTTCCTGTCCTGAAATAAAAAGCCTATTTCCTGGAGATTTTTTGGAGTAATAAAAACACCCAGGGGCATTTGGCCTGCAGCAGGCAGAAGTCCTCAGTGATCTCTTATCAAAGTTCCAGTCCTGGGTTACTTGCCTTCCTTTCTGTCCCTCCTCCCCCCACCACTGCCACTTGGTTTTCTTCCTGATCTTCCTTCTCTCACCTTAGTTCTTCCTGAAGGACTTTCTCAGTAACAGATTTATCGGAACTCCTCTGCTACTCCCACTATCATTTTTGTCACAAATAAATGGCATGCCAATATCCACATTTGTTTCTGTCCATGTCACAATCACCATCAGCGATGACAACAAAAGGGGAGATTTCTCGCCCTCCACACAAAAAGCACATCTTTTTAGCTCCTAGGGGTTCAAACTTGTATTAAATTTCAAATGATCTTAACAGGGCTGACAAGGCTTTGATGAATTTTTTTGTGGTAAAATAAAATGTCATTTTAACCATTAGGTACACTCACATTGTTGTGCGGCCATCCCCACTGTCTGTCCCAGAACTCGTCCCTCTTCCCAAAATGAAACTCTGTCCCCATGAAACACTAATTCCCCATCCACCCTTCCCCCAGCCTGGTGCCCATCATTCTGCTTTCTGCTTCTATAAAGTAGCTTCTTTAGGTACGTCATAGAAGTGGAACATACAGTATTTGTCTTTTTATCACTGGCTTGTTTCACCTAGCGTAATGTGTTCTAGGTTTGCTTTGATGCATTCTTTATATTAGTGTTTATGGATAACACATGTATCCTAGAGCTGTTGCTAAAGGCTGGATATGCATTGTTTCATTTAACAAATTGCGGGGTAGGCCCTTGGAAGTTTGGACACACAGAGGAAGTACTAAGTGCAGGCCTGGTCTGGACCCCCTGCCGGTCTTCTCTCAGCCACACTGGCGTCGGGGCTCCTTCCCGAAGTCCTTCATTTTGCTTTGGCTCAGTCCTCAGCCAAGGAAAGCCTTCTGGTAACAGCAAGTTTATAGGATTTCCAACTTTCAATTTGCCTCAAATCGTGAATGTATATGTAGGAAAGGGAGTTGTCCTTCTGGTGTCTTACTGAGAAAACACTCCTGCATGGGCTCATTCACAAAAAGTCAACAGCAACAGCTGAAGGGAGCAGGCGCATGAAATGTTTCAACTAAAAAATGAAATAAAAATTTAACTGTGCCTATTTAAGAATTTTCTGCATGTGCTGCTAAAAGTCTCTTAAAAGAAAAATTATGATAGAGTCAACTATAACACATTCAGCAATCAGAACATAAGAACCATATATTCTATTGTTAAACACAAATTATGAGACTACATTTATATATAAGTTAACTTTAAAAAAACTAGCTTTTGGATATATAATTCATATACCATACAGTTTACCTATTTCTCATACGCAATTCAATAACTCAGCTTTATGCTTGGGTGAAAATTGCCTTACTTCTGACCACCTTACATTACATTGATTGGTTTGATTGGTGAGAGGCCGGCAGGAAGAGGTAAGCCCCAGGGAGCTTCTGAGGCATGGGCTGCCGCATTAGCTCCACAGTAGTAATTTGGGTTTTTTGTCAGAGTTGTTTCTATATCCACGACTTTTGAATTCCTTAACCTTGGTATCTTAAAGTTTCATGTGTTGTAGGTTACTCGGGGTTCCATTATTATACAGGGTCCAGCACAAATAATGTCCCTTTTTATTATAAAAGCTTTTATTACAAAATCATAAGCATGTAATTCTGTAACATAACAATATCACACTCAAACACACCATATGACATGTTAGTGAAATGTCCAAATTAAAACTATAAATTATTACACCCGTATTATTACCCTACCAGCCACAGTGTAGCAGGCCTTACTTCTGCCGGACCCTGTATTATAGGCAGAATGAAATAAAAGGAGGTGAAGGGAGGGTGTTGGGAGGGGGTGGAAAAGGTGAAGGGATGAAGAAAACAAACAAATAAGCAAAAACTCATAGACACGGACGACAATATGGTGATCACCCGAGGGGAATGGAGGTGGGGGCAAGTGGAGGAGGGTAGAGTTGGGGATAGATGGCGATGGAAGGAGACTTGATTTTAGGTGGTGAACACACATACAGATGAGGTGTTACAGGACTGTACACTTGAAACCTGCGTAATTTTATTAACTAATGTCACCCCAGTAAATTCAATAGTTTTTTTAAATATAAAACAAAAGGAGGTTAGCTTTCCAGTCTGTGCCAGAAATGCAGTGAGGCAGCCCTTCCCACCAGGTGTATCAGCACTTCTAGTCATGTGAGCCTGAGCGTGTTCCACCTGCGAATGCTGATGTCTATCTCCCTCTGCTCTCAGAAGAACTGGCAACTCCCTGGGCTCCACGCCCCAGGCAGGAGCTCCTATGAGGGCAAGGAGACCCCTGGTGTACAGAGATAAGAGGAAATGGTAAGGGGGGCAGGCAAACAGGTGGGGGACAAATGCAGTGGAGCCAGGACCCCCTTCTTCCTCCGTTTCTGCTCTATCTTTTTCCCAGTCACCCAGAGCCTAGGAATCAGGCTGGGGAGCTGGGTGGACGGTAGTGGGGCCGTAGATGGACCACACCTTCCCTTTCCCCAGGGCGTACTCTGATATTGCAGGCACTGCACCAGTCAGCTCCAGAATGAACCGAGGCTGAGGGCGGTGGCGGGGGAAGCAGGGGACAAAGGGGAGACTGGGCTGTCACCTGGGTCTGTGGCAGAACCTCAGGGGCGAAGGAAAGTCCATGTGACTCTGGTGGTGGAATGGGAAAAAGAGAAAATTCTGTGGTTAGTCCAATGGAGAGACTGTAATAGAAAATGTTATATTAGCCAACACCCAGGTGGTGCTATGTAAAGGAGCCATTTTAAGCACTTTAGTATGTTCATTTATTTAACCTTTGCAGAAATCCCATGAAGCAAATGCTATTATGATCTTCATTTTACAGACAAGGAAACTGGGGTGCAGAAAAGCTCACTAACTTACCAGATGTCAGATGGTAGGTGGCAGAGCAGGTCAGAACCCCGAAGCAGCATGAAGTCCGCAGGATCCTACGTGTTTTTACATATACGTAGGTTGTGACATGTAAGTGTTAATTTTATACAGCTTCCTTCATGTTGAAGACAAGATCAGAAATGGTGGTACTTCGGGCACCAGATTTTCTCCTTTGAAAAGCAAATTTCATCGGTTTCTTTTCAAGGGATGAGGTCCATCCTTCAGTCATAACCCTGGCCCAGGTAGTCAGGGTGAGACCTGGGCTGGGACACGTCCACAGAGTTAGGATAACATCTGTAGCTGTGATAGATTGTCCCAGGCACTACTGTCTCTCACCGACCACAGGGACAAAAGCGACTGCTTTCTTAATGTCAATGCAGTTGCTCTCTCTTTGAATTTGATTCAGATGGAGGAAAATGTGTAGCTAGTATGACTTTCGGAAACATGTTTGTGTTTTTGGTTCTAAAGGGAAATTTCAATATCTTTATTTTTGAATTCTGACCCCTCCTTTTCTTTGCTTTATCATCCATAGTGTTTTTTGGGGGGTTATCTGTGAATAATATGAGGGTGACAATTAATCTATGTGGTCATTTGATCAACTAATTCAGCCCACAGATTACTGCCAGCCTGCCATGGGCACTGTTCTAGGTCCCCTGATTAATGAGCATTTACTAAGTACCCATTGTGTGAAGCATTTGTGATACAGAGAAAGAGTAAAACATACTACCTGTTCTCCACAGCAGCAACAATAGGTGGGCAATGAAATTCCAAGTGGGTTGACTTGTGACCTGTCTTTGAAGTTCTCAGGGAAAACTTACCCTGGATATGTTGACGTTAAAATGTTATTGACACCAAAACTATGTGGCTCAAATGCTGAGAGTGAAATACGGCCCCTGTGGCTTTGATGGTGGAAACAGTTTGATTGAAAATGTTTACCACACAGAGGTTGTCACTCCGTGTATTAGAATCCTAAGCCTGTGTTTGCTCATTACACAAGTCCTCAGGACCTGCTGCTCTGGAGGCATCTGAAACATGCCAACCTGGTGTTGCATAAAAACAACTGTGCGTTCAGCAAATACAACCCAGTGAGCAGAGTCGCTGCCACTCAGCAAGAGAGGGGCTGATGTCCCGCTGCCTGCAAGCAATGGACATGGGGAAGGTCAACTCCATGGACTTTAGAGAATTCGTGGATGTGTTTGGGAATGTCATTGAGAGATGTCCTCTGATAGCAGCTGCCGTGTGGTCCCAGAGCCCGTTCTCTGACTGGGAAGATTTAGAGAGACACTTTTCTGCCTTTATTGATGCTCTGCCACAGTCAGGTAAGACTTCAGTATTATACTCTGAGATTCTCCACAAAGGGGTTTCAAATACTCTTATCCAAACATGTTTAGCTCCTTTAGTTAGTTATAATTGCTATATTTATTTAGTTGTTTTCATTGTAAGGGTCACCAAGTTTCCTCAAAATTAGTTAATGGAAGGAAGTCCAGCACTTGCAAGGTACTAAGCCAAAAGTTAGGTAAAAGAATATATATTGACTTAGGTAAAGTGGCTGTTAAATGTTAAAGCTGTGAGGTCATGAGGAAAGAGAATGGGGCCTCACGGGGCTCAGAGGCCAAAGGTCAGGCCAAAGGCCTACCTGTTTCAGCTGAGTGTGTCCACTTTGGGAGAGAGAAGACTGCTCCAGATCAGAATATCTCAGGAGCCCAGGGGAAAGAGCACGTGGCTGACATTTTTACCAAAAAGGGCCAGTTTGGACTAGACTGCTGAGGAAAGTGAATACATTCAGATCAGCTTCTCCCGGAGGGGAATGAAGAAGAAAAGACAAAAATCGGAATGAATTCCTCTGGAGAAAGGGAAAGAAGTTGTTGATTTTCTCTGGGTAGAAAGAGAAAAGGAGGCACTTCTGGGTGTGGGCTGGAGGTTTAGGCAAACCCCAAGTGACTCAGCCTCACAGGGATTTAGAGGCTAAAGAGATTGTCTAGATAACTCTTCAGAGACACCTGGATGGAACGGAAGGGACAGGCAGGGGGTGGGGACAAGTGCCTGCTGCCTTCACAGAGGGGCCTTCCACAGAGAGCTGGGTGGGGAGGGAGAACTGACCCTGTCCTTGCTTCCATGAGGCCGGCAAACAGAGTCTCGCCTATCTGCCCAGGCCTTTGACATCTGGGATGGTTTCCCATTGTCAGATGAACATCTCACAAGTAAGAAGCTCATTTTAAATCATTTTAGGCACGTCTAGGAAGAGTGGAGGAGAGTGTTACAAATGACACTGACAGAAATGTTGGGCCATGTTGACACCCGTTTCTCGGAGCCTCCCTGACGCTGAGCTTTCCCTCCAGCATTGTGCTCTGGCACTGAGGGAGCTGACGGACCACAGAGCCCTCTGACTGATGACCCAGCAGCACAGTCAGCCAGGCCCTGCAGAGCAAGCTGGAAAGAGCAAGAGGCCCTGGGAGCCCAGGTGCAAAATGTCTGGTGGGAAATGGATGAAGCCAAATGAGAATCTCCGACGCCAGAGGGGAAATGATTTTTAAAGCATATGAATGCTTTACAAACGACATTTATGCTCTATCAGGAAAAGGAAAAAAAAAAAAAAAAAAGAAGAAGGAGGAAATCCTATTATCTGTCTCAAAGCCCAAAGCGGAGGTAGGACCAGGGAAGGAATGTATTGAGAAAGTTGTGACAGCATAAATAACTTCAGTCTGGAATGCACGGCTTTATCAGTTACTCAACATTTATTTAGAGTTTGCTCTGTTCCAGGAACTTAGATAATGAAATACAAATTTCTCTTTATCTGTCTTCTTTCCTACCAGCAGTCCCTCCAACCCGTTGGTTTAGAAGCTCTAGTTAAGGATAGTTAAATTCTAGTTAAGGGGCCTCTCTGTGGGTGGAGCCTGCTTCTCGGGCTGATACCGGCGCCCAGGCTCATCTTAGGCAGGCAGTTGGGAGCAGAGCCTCCTGCAGCCTGGTGGTAGCTCTGTATCTAATCACCTTAATAACCCCAGATAGGTGACATCAGCAAAATAATAATAATAACAATAGTTAAAATGTATTCGACCCTTCCTATCAGTGTGTTTCAGGCACTTTCCCAAACACTTAGCATTTGTTAACTCTTTTGAACCTCATACTAATTCTATAAAGCAAGTGTTATCATTAGTATGCCTGTTTTACAGCAGTGAAAACTGAAGCGTGGAGACATTAAGTAACATGATCAAAGACACACGGCTAGAGAGGGACGAGACTGGGACTCAACCCCTGATGGTCAACCCAGCAGCCTATGAAGGATTTTTCCAGATAATCAGAAGCAAAGTCTAGAAACAATTTCTAGGGGTTTTATTCATTTGTTTACTAATTTATTTAATTAACATAAATGCTTAATTCCACAGACCTATTTTCATTGCTTAAACAGTCAAATAAAATGGGATTTCCTGCAGAGTGTAGCCTTATCACTTGAATAGCAAGGAACAAACTGGGGGTAATAGTTTTTGTGTCCTAAAACTAAAAGCGACTTTGGGGAGATGTGCAGGCTATGGTGATTTACCTCATCAAACATTTGTTTTGAATAATCTAAGAAAATACTCTACCATTAACAGAAAACTGAAGATCCTATTTTTACGGTAAACCAAGGTTGACAATCCATTGATAATCCATTTAGATTATGCTATGATGACTAGTAGCCAGTAGATGGCAGTCCAGGATTAATATTTAGCTCTAGCAATAATTGGCACAGTTTCCTTCGAAGCCAACCTCCTGATTTCCAGGAAAGGGGAATGGCAATAGCAAAGGAAAGAATGGTGAAACACACACATGGCCAATAATGAATTAGTTCAGCACTGGTTTGTGTTAAAAATCAAAGAGCAAAAAAACTGTTATGATAGAGTTAATCACGCATCTCTTTGTGGCATCTCACAGTTGCAATAATGGCATAATTCATTATTTAATGCTCATTTCAAAACAGAGTTGAATTAATGAAGTTAGATACTAATAAATCCCTTGAATGCTGGCTATAAGGTAGAAGAGGCTATTAAAATGTGTTCTGTCAAAGAATATATTGATTTCCTTCCCAAGAGTGATGCGTTGGTTAACAAATACTTCTTGAGTGCCCACGAACCCCAGGAACCATCCCAGGCGCTGGGGGTCAGAACAGTGACCAAGGTAAGTCCTTGCCTTCGATGAGTTTACATTCCAGCGAAGAGAGACAGAATTAGTGTAAATAAATAATTTCAGGTTCTAGAAACTATTAGAAGAAAATGTGTACTATTATAGAAAATACATAAGAAAAGAGGTCTTCCTTAGAAAATGATATTTGAGTTTTAAAACCAAAGGATGAGAAGGAAGCAGTCAAAGATCTAGGAGAAGGCCACTCTAAGAAAAGAAACCTGAGACTTCTGGCATTTGGGGGCACAGAAAGATCAAGATGGTTGGAGGGTAGTGAGAAATGGAGAAATATGAGGAAAGAGGGGTCAGCTAACAGGGCTGCTGTGGTAGTAAAAGTGAGAGGTTTTTGGGACAAGGATTAAAGCAGGAGAGACATGGCTGGATTCTCAAAAGAGATTTTAGAGTTAGAGCCAACAGGTGTTTGAAATTTGTTGGGGGAAGGCAGGCCAAAACTAAGAGAAATTAAGGATAACTCCTAAGTTTTTAGTCTGAGCAACTGGGTAAGTGGTGGCACTGTTTTCTACAATGAGGAAGACAAGAATCCAGAGGAGCCCTGGCTGGTGTAGCTCAGAGGACTGAGTGTGGGCTGTGGACCAAAGGGTTGCTGGTTCAATTCCCAGTTATAGCACATACCTGGGTTGTGGGCCAGGTCCCCAGTGAGGGCCATGTGAGAGGCAACCACACATTGATCTTTCTCTCCCTCTCTTTCTCTCTCCCTTCCCTTTTCTCTAAAAATAACTAAATGAAATCTTAAAAAAAAAAAAAAGAATTCAGAGGAGAGGGTGGAGAATGGGGGTTTGTTAAGTCTGAGATGCCTGATATTCACCTGAGTGAAAATACAGCAGGTTCAGGTGGGCCATGAAAAAGGCACTCGGTGAAAAGCTGAGGACTAGAATAGATCTGAGTGTCATCAAAGACCTTATGGCCTCTCAAGCAACAGGACTAGATGAGAACACATGGGCATTAGTGTAAATACAGAAGGGAGGAGATGTGGGTCCTTGGTACTTCAACAGTAGTAATCTGGCTGAGCAAGAATCATTGGTGAAAGGAGGCAAATGATGGTAATCTTTCAAGAGGGAAAGAAGGCCAACCCTGTGACATGCTCCCAAAGAGGTTGTGAGAGAAGAGGACAGAGCCCTGGTCATGGGCTTGGGCAAAATGTCCATCTTCTGTGATGATGAATGTCCATTCACACTTGATGAATGCAGAATCGTTGATGGGTGCAGCTGAAAGCTTAGTAGAGTGAACCTGGAATGAGAAGTGAAGAAGTGGAGGTCCTGCGCAGACACTAGCTCCCTTGTGTTGCTCTAAGAAGGAGCAGAGACTCAGGGAGAAGCTAGAGGACAAGAGGAACTCAAGGGAGGGATTCGATTTTGTTTATGGGATGAGTGATTCTATGGCATGTTTGTGTATCGATGACGAGTTGAAGGAAGAGAAATTGATGTTTGAAATTGCAGTCTTTGAGGTGAAAAGAAAGACTGGCTTCAAGAACACTAGTGGAGAGGTTGGTCTTCCCCCCGGAGAGGGACTGGATGATCTATTGTACCAGGAAGGAGCACACACTACTTGGCACAGATGTAGGGACACAAATGGACTGGAACAGGTTTTTAATCCAATTGCCTGCTCTTCAGTGGCCCCTGTTGCCTGCCCTGTCTTCTCCTACTGGAACAGAGAGTATCAGCTCTATGCCAGGAATTCTCCCAATGCAAAGATACATGTCTTATGGCTGCAGCAAACAATACATATCCACATCTCTACACATGGCATGTCAGTGGCACAGGGAGTGAGTGGCAAAAGAACAGGCAGCATTGAAATGGCCCTCAGAACTGAGGGACATTCAAATGTCTGGTTAGAAGTTTGGCATTCCAAGTGGAAGGATCTGCAGGACTGAAGGCAGGGAGGTGGGAAGTACCTGCCACTGGAGTTTAAGGCCAAGGCTGGAAATGCTTCCAGGATGCAGCGTTGGGAGGGGAACTGAAGCTTTGCTGCAGGCCAGGGACACTGGATCAGGGCCATCCTGGGCAGTACTTAGGATTCAGTGGTTTGGGACAATAAAGGCAGAGGACAGGACTCCTCATCAGGTTCTATTTCTTGCAGCTGAGGTTTGTGTGTGTGCATGTTCTAGTTTATTTTTTAGTCTCTTCTTCTCTGTGCTCTGCCCCTTTTCTCATCCACCTTTCTCTCCTCCTGCAAACAGTGGAAAACACAGGCTCAGTCCTAGGCAAACATTAACCCCAGGCAGTGTTTTCAAGAGAGGAGACAAACCCAGGGGAATTAGAAGCAAGGTGCAAAGGCAAGAAGAAAAGAGGCAGGTGGGATGCATGTAGGACAGTGAGGCCATAAGGGGACAGGCCCTGCCCCCACACCACGGTCTCCCTCCAGTAACTACTGTCCTGAAGCTAGAGCTGGGCCTCTGAAGAGTTCAGAAATAGGGGGAAAGGAAGCCAAGAGACTAGGAGTCTTGAGAGAGGACTGGGGCTGCTCTATCCCTCCCCATTTCCTAGAGGCCGCTTTGAAAATCCGAATATGCAAGGACGGGGCTCAGGGTGGGTGCTGACAGGTGGGGACCTGCTGAGCCACCCAGGACTCCAAGTTTCCCCTGTCCCAGCCTAGTAGTCTGAGGGTCCCAGGGCTGAAGGGGTGTGGAGCAGAAACCGGTTCAGTGGTCTCGTGGCATAGCCAGCTCTGACTCAGGGATATGGAGAGGGGGACCCCGGGCCACCAATTTTAACATCTACATTTTCACACCACCTGGACAAGGGCTGGATGCAGGAAATGAGAAAGAACCATCTCCTCTTTGCAGGGCCCAAGGGACAAGGCTCGTGAGAGGGATTCTAAAACCATGGTGATACAGACACGGAATTATTGGTGACAATGGGTTTTGTTTTAAACTGCCCTTAACCTTGTAGAGGCAGCCAGTGCCCTGAAAGATGCCCAGGATTTGGAGTCCAGAGTCCAGGTGCGGTCAGCCTCTGGCTAGTTGACCTTAGGGAGGTCACCTTTTCTGAGCCTCCACTGATTCCTCTCTTAAATGCAGGTGGTTCCCCACAGTTCTCCCCACTGCTCAGGACGCTGGTCCATGAGTTAGATGGAACGACCACAATCATCTTTTAATTGGGCAGAAATGATAAAATTTGAGTAAAGGGATATTTGCATCACAATGAAGGGGGATTTTAAATGATGATCGCCTTTTCCAATAGAGCCCCCTGCCTATTCCCAGTGCCAGAGCCAGATGCTTCAGGCCCTGCCGCAGTCATTGACGAGTTTACTATGAGAATAGTAGCCGTTGAACTCTGAGGGCATTGGGCGCGCTGTTTTAGGTAGATGAGTTGTTTCTAACTCTTGCAACCGCTCCGCAAATTCGGGCCGTCGCTCTCGCTGTGCAGATCTCGGCTCCCTCTCACCGTATCTGAAACTTCCCCCGGCCCGGAGGTTTCCAATTCTTCCTAGAGAGCTAAGCGGCAAGAGTGGCCAGGGCCCAAGAAAACCCCCCGAACTGGATTAGTTTTTAAACTCTCGGGCATCGCTCCAGGGAGTCCCATTTTACTTCCAGGGGACTAGGAGAAAACGTTGTACTCCGCAATCTCTTTGGAATCTACTGTGGAAGGAGGGGAATGAGCCTCAGATAGGGTGGGTGGTGCGTGGGTCCTGTTTTCCTAAAAGGAGGAAAGCCACTTTCATTCAAAGGGCTGAGGAATTCTGGCGGGATTTTTTTTTCTTCCAGTTAATCATCTGCAGGGCCCTTTGGAGGCCTGACTCCAGAAGGGCCACAAAACCCTGGGCATTGTGCCACGCCCCATGGATGTTACCCCGTGGACCCTCCCCGTCCTTCTCCTTTGGAACAGAACGAACCCCATTCCTGGGCCTTTGCAGGAAGTCCTCAGGCCTCCGTCCAGCCCTCCGCGACATCAAAGTCCCCCTGAGAGCAAAGGACTTTGAAAAGACACGAAATGCTCGGGCTCCTTATCGCGTCCCTGCTCCCTCCCGAGCAAGTCGTAAATTCCGAGTCTCAACAGCCTTACCCCCTCCGCTCTTCTTTCCCCAAGGTCTCAAAGGACAAATTTGTCACTTCCCGCCCCGCCCCCGGGTCCTTGCGGAGGCCGAAAGCAGCGGAGGGGCGCAAAGGTCCAGTCGTGTTTGGGGGGCGAGTGCAATGGAAGACCCTGTTTCTCCAGGACACTCCGTTTTGCCCTTCATCACCTGCCGGGGGCCTCGGTTCCCGCCTGAAACCTGTTCGGGGAGCGGCAGACGGTAGTCCCTTCTACCCCGTCAGCGCGGCGGTAACGGGCTCCCGCTGGTGTGTCTGTGCTTCTCCACAGGCCAGGAGGGCGTCCTGCGCTGCTACCCGGACCTGGCGGACCGCGAACTGCATCGGGGCACGCTGACTGCGGAGTCGCAGCGGGAGCACGGCGCTGCGGGCCTGATGAGCTTGGGCGCCGAGGAGGGGCTAAGGCTGGCTGAGCTCAACTCGCAGTACCGCACGCGCTTCGGCTTCCCCTTCGTGCTCGCTGCGCGCCTCAGCGATCGGGAGGCGGTGTTCAGCGAGCTGGAGCGGCGGCTGCACCTGCCGTCCGCGCTGGAGCTGCGCACGGCCTTGGGCGAGGTGAAGAAAATCGGCCGCCTGCGGCTCGCGGACCTCTTCGGCGTGGACCCTGCCGCGCGACTGTAGCGGCCGCGCGCGCCCGGGCCCAGGACCCGCGGAGACCGCGACCCCCGCACTGTGCGCCCCGGGCGGGAGGCAGGCACAGTCCGGGACCCGTGTCCACAAGCGCACACAAAGGAGGGGAGGATTGAGGCAATCATACGAATAATGAGCCCTTTTGTTCACCGCCCCACACCCGCACGCTTTGACAAATATCTACGTAGTTTCGTGCTTTGCCCCGTTTACCCAGCTCACTGCTTCACTTCTTCGCTTTGTGGACCGTTGACACCACCAGCTTTTGTGGTTTCCAAAGCGCTTATGCAGCTCTGGCTGCCTACCCTTTCCTACTAAGCTGGAGCTGCCACGGAAAACGGACGGAAAATTAATCTTTTATTCCATTGGGGTTTGCCTGTTGTTGTTTTTCCCCCCTCTCACCTTGTTTCTGCACCGACATTTACTTGTGAGAAGAGCAGCGTTCTCACTTTGGGGCAGGGAGAGGAGCCCGTGCCGGGAAAGCAAGCGCGGGTCTCAGTCAGCGGTGCAGGCGTTGCAGAGGTCGCCAAGTGTGGGAAAGATGGGTAGGAGAGAGCATTGCGACGGGCCAGAGCTGGGAAGGCACCCCTTGGGACAGATCTCTCCTGGAGATGGGCTCTCAAAACTTCAGGCTGTCCAGGAAACCCATTAGTTATTTTTAAAATTAACAATAAAATTAATAATTTAATAATACTCATTGAGCAGTGCTGGATATTGTGGGATGAAGATGGGACGCCATAGCGCTGATACAGTGGGTAATGGAAGAAAAGCATTGCCCAAAGAAACGTTTTTGGCCAGCGTAGGTCGGCTTGGCGGAGTGTGTCGTCCCTGGGTCTCCAGGGCTCCAGCCGACTGGGCAGCTCCCTGCACTTGTATCCTGAGTGTCCACTCATGCAGGAGGAGTCCATCTCTCCCTTCCTCTCTCTCTCTCTCTCTCTCTGCCACACACACTGGAAGATCTAACAGACTCCAACAACTACTACTTAGGTTTCTGTTGGCAGAGGAGAAACTAGCCACGTGTATCCTCCCATAACTACCGTAGTAGAAGCGAAGGCAGAGTTGGCCCTTTTACAGACAAGAACCTCCATTAGTGACCAGCTGGTCCAGGTTAGCAGCAGCAACAGCAACAAGAATATTTTCTTTTCCATACAAAGTAGTCTGGCTGGTGTGGCCACACCCTTGTTTGGGGCTGAATCCAACAGGAAGAAGCCACTCCGGGAACACTGGAGTTTTAATCAAATAACTTCACTCTCCCTTCCCATCTGACTGGTGTTGCCGTTAGTGGTAAGGGTGAAGGCATAAGCAGGGGGACTAGGGGAGTGAGCTGTGGTCACTAGCATCTTTGTAGCTGGGGTCTGTGCCAGATGCCTTCTCTGGAGTAGGAAGGTCAGGTGCAAACCACAAAAGGAACTCAATGACTCAGTTTCTGTGCTGTAGGCCCCAGAGGCAACGGTGGAGCCCCTGGGCCTAGGGCTAGACGCCGGTCTCTCTCTGGCCAGGGTAACTTGGCAGTTTTCCTGACATACCATACACAAGAAACCTGCTGCTTGACCCAGGATACAAGTGCCATGGGCTGGCCTGGACACTCAGAATCATGCCGTAGCTGCAAGGCACCCTGTCAAACCCTGGCTGAGGCTGGCTCTCAGACATATGGGCCCCCAAATGCAGAGTCTGGGCTCCCTCTGTGAATGTGCTCCCTCTAAGATAGGCAGGCCTTCCAGAGCTGTTTTTAGAACGAGTGTAGAAGTGATGCAGACCTTTCAGGAACGACCTGGTATCTCGATTTCACAGCTAGGTTTCAGCGGTTCAAGGCCTGTCGGGGAAATTGTTTATTTATGCAGGAGGGGGTACGCGTGGGGAAAGACGCTGGATCCGCCCCTTCAAAGGAGCTGGGGGTGTAGGGGAGGGAGAGCCGGCTGCCCAGTGCCTCTTTCAAAGAAGCCCAAGCCTTCGCAGCGGGAGGGCGGACCCAGAACTGGACTCCGGGCTGGGAAGGAAGTGCCTTGGCCAAAGCCGCTGGGGGCTCCTCCTTTCTTCTCCGGTAGGAGCGGAGGCAAAGGCCTTTCCTCGCGTGGGCAGGTTGCCTGCGCGTGCTGGGGTCTGGCAGTGCAGTTTTCTCCCGCCACAGTATGACTCAAACAGTGACGCGCCTGGGCCTCTGCCGGCCTGGGGCTGGCTGAGACGTGTTCTTGGTTCGGTGCGCAGGATGCGGGAGGCAAACCCGACAGCGGGCACCGCGGCGAGAACTTGGACCCCCGTCTGCGCACCCACCAAGGCGGTTTGGGCGATCAGAGCACACCCAGTGCGTGTCGGGGGCACAGAAGCAGTTGGTGCAAGTGCCAGGGTAAATAATAATACTTTACTTACCAGTTCGTTACAAAAGCGCGACGGCAACGCTGAGGCCGAGGAACTGAATTCAGGATCTGAAACCCTACAGCCCCTACAAGCACACGCCCTTCTGAGGAGGCACTGCCTTATTTATCTTCACGTGCCCTTAAAATGTTCAAGCCCACCTAGCCCAGGTGTCCCCTGAATGAATGGACCCGACAGCTCCTGATACGAATTCACGGGCCCAAAAGAGCTGGGCTTTCGCCTGTGTAACCGACCCCAAATGTGGGCTTCCTTCATCTCCCCGCTGAGAAGGCTTTTCGGTCTGTGTCCAAACGCTCCCGCCGGCACTGACGCGGGAAGTAGGGAAGCCGGGAAGGGGAAAGACGACACAATTTCTTTACAAAACTGTTACTCATTTTACTTTGGACACATTTCCAGCGAACAGCCACATGATACCAGTTTTGATTAAAAAATAAAGATCTCTTTTCGGAAAGTATTGACTGCAGGAAAAAGTAAATGGATACCTTCTTTGGCAACTGGAGAAAAATCTGGGATGGAAATCTGGTAGAAAAGTCACCATCCGATAAACTGATAAACCATGGTTAGCAGGTGCCTGTGCGAGGGGGAAATCAATAGGTTGGGGAAGATCATTCGGACTGTCGCAAAGGCAGAATCGGGTTGTTCTGGCACAGTTTGGGGTGGGGGTGGGCAGTGGGGGTGCTGGTCGCTCTCCTGTTGGGGACGCAGTGTTTCCAGGGCGGCACCAGCAGCCTTAGTAAAGATGAACGCGGGCACAGAATTACAAAGAATGCACAGTAGCAGCGATTTTCAAACTTTTCCATCTCGTGGCACACATAAATTACTAAAATTCTGCAGCACACACACACAAAAAAAAATAGTGTATTTTTTGCCAATCTGATGGCTACCATTGTGTTGACTGTTGTCTTTTTTTTTTTTTAATTTGACAATCTAAGGGAAAAGAGGTCAGTGTCCCTAACTAAATAGTCAAGTATTGCATGTTTTAAAAATTCTTGTGGTGCCCAGGTGAAAAATTGCTGCACTATTTAATTGAAAAATAGCAACTCATTTAATTTTAGTGCCTGAAATAGTTAGCTGTGTGGTCCTGGGAAAGTCACCTAACCTTTCTGGGCCTCAGATTTCTTCTTTGTAAAATGGAAGGGCTACACAGACACTAAGTCCCCTGTCTCCTCTCGGGGAAGAGCAGCTTTTCAATGGGACCAGTGACTCAAGGAGAGCTGAACCTTTACTTGAGCCCCTTCCCACAGTCCCATAAAGCCTCCTGTGTAGGGCTTCCCGGGAATGTATTTTCATATGCTAAACAAAGGTCACTGGAAGCAGGAGGCACCTCGAGTGAACAAATGGTAACTGAAGGCTCTGTGATAGCCTCTAGCCGCTGCCAGCCCGACAGCCTTGTTCTCCCAGCATCAAGGGTTTTTCTCTGTGGTGAGAACCCCACGTCCCTCTCTCTCGGGAGCCAAACAGATTTCCGTCCCCAAGTTCCAAGCCCTTTCTGGGGCTCTTTATTTTCCCAGCTCTCCTGGCTTTGAGAATATAAATCTTGGATAGAAGAACAGGAAAAGAGGTATTGCTTGCCTTGATCGAATGCTTGGTGGCACCTCTATGACAAGAGTAAGGCAGCTGTTTTCCTGACTGTCCAGGACCCCAGTCCCTGAGGCCACCAATGACCTCCTAAAATTCAGGAACTTTTCTTCAGGTAGAGAGGGCCAGACATTCAGTATGACTCCACTGGGCAGGGACAGGCCTGCTTCTGGGCAGCTTTGGATGGCTGTGGTCCATTTCTGCTTTTCAGGATGAACACATCAGGCTCCATGTTGCCTGATGGGGCTGAGCAGATGGTAGACTGGCGGGGGGGGGGGGGGGGAAGGCCCCACAGAGAGGACACTCCGATCCATTTCCTTTTTAGCGAGGTTAGCTGAGTGGGCTGTTGTGGGCTAGGGTGGGCCATTGGGGTCAAATCAACCATCATCAAGCCTTCCTTTGTACATGTGTGGGGGTGCTGGTTGAATGCAATGGCTGAGGAGCTCCCTAAACTCCGGTGAAGTTTGAGTCACTTTCCCAAAAGCAGTATATATTGCCAAGCAGAACAGTTTTATCAGACATTTTCTTCCTTCTCACTCTCCCTTAATTATCCTGGGAACTCAAGTCAGTGTAGGGTGAGGGTTTCCTGTGCAGGGGTGGAGAGGGAGTCAGGAATGGTACATTATTTGGATAATTTCCTTGATCTTAAAAGGGATTTAGAAAGTACACTTGCACGTGGAGGTGGATAGCACCGGCCTGGCCTAACTAGGTTACAAGGGCCACAGACTCCATAGTTTCCAGGAACCTCAAATATGGGGGAAGGCAGGGTCCCCCAAGGTGGAGCAAACAGTGGGGACCTTTGAGCAGGGAGGGAGCCCTGTCAATGATCTGTGGATTCAAGGAGTGTCTCATCTGCCTGGAGAAACAGCCCGCCCCTTCCGGAACCTCCTGCTTCCCATCCCCCTCTGCACCCCTGCCCTTGCCACCAAGCTGGATTCTGGAAGCCCCAACCCTCTCTGAGGAATGTTGAATGGCCTCTACGACATCAGCAACAGGGAGAAATCCCTTTGATGACTGAGTCATGGCTGCCCATGTAATCTTCCTAACACTTTATTTACCTGGGTCCCTCTTCTCACCTTTTTTGCCTTTAAAAGCCTGTTCTATCCCTGGCTCCATGGGGCCACGATAGCTTCAGTCCCAGGCCAAGTCCAGCCCCAACCTCTCCAAATAAGTTGGCTTCTTCCAGAGTGATTTGCTGAAGGTGTCTCTGGTGGGGCAGCCAGCTGGAGACCAGAGGTACTAGCTGGAAGGAATCTTGAGCAGCAAGCTTGGGGTTGACCTTGCTGGGTGCTTCTCAGCTCAGGCCAAAAGGCTCTGAGAAAGGTGTCAAGCACCTTAGACAAAGCACTGCTTGGGGCCCTAATGCAGGCAGCACCTGCATCCCCCCAGGGCCACACACCTGCACCCAGAGGCTGGAGGAGCTGCCCTATGCACAGCATGCCTTAGAATAAGCACCTGACAAAGACCTGCCAGAGGCCAAACCATCAAGATTAGAAAGAAAACCTCCACCCTTCTCAGATTGCTCCACCATCCCACCACTGTGGTGCACTTAGATGTGAGGGGACAATTTCACTCCGTGGAGCTTGTCTAAGAACATCACTATTGGTTTCCTTCCCCCTCACCCAACAGCCTAGACCTGAGGCTCAGGGGCGGGGCTTTGCTGCTGCCACAGGCCCCCTTTTCCAGGAAGGAAACTGATTGGTTTTCACAATTATTTCCTTTCTCCAGCCCTCCAACCCCAAGTGAACCTAAGGTTTCCCTGAAGTCTGGCCATTTCTGGGGCTAGGCATGACTCCTGCGGCCAGAGCAACCCTGGCCACCCCCAAAACATTTGGGTGAGCAATCCAGAGCCCTTTCTCTAGGCCAGAGCACAGAGACACAGCTGGAAAGGCAGGACAATTAACCAGTGGCTGGCAGCCGGGCCATAAAAAACGCAGGAAGTGGCCACCGCAGGGTGGAGGGGATGGCTGTCCCCAATAAAGTGATTGTTACAAAGAATGCCCACATTCCAAAACCACAGGCTGAAGACTATGCCTCGGCTGGCTTCCAGAGCTAGAGGCCTGGGAGGGGCGTGTGGGGGACGGAAGGAGGGACTGTGTGTCCAGGAAGAGGAGGAAGATATTTACTAGATCAAAAGTCTGCAGTGCCCATCATTTAACCTCTCACATTCCTGCCCCATCGGGACTGCAGACACCCCTTTCACACGCACCCCACATTCAATGATTTGGCTTTTGTAATGGCCCTCCCAATGTATTTTCTACTTTTTTCTGGAGCGGTCCCGATGACACTCAGCTGTCTGGGCTAGGCCCAGGGGTCCACGTGGATGACCTGCTTGGATCTCCTGCCTCTTAAGTGCTCAGCTTGCTGCCCCCCCCCTCAATTTTAAACTTCCTCCTTAGGAAACACAAAGAATGGGAGGGACCAGCAAGCAGGAGATCCTGAGAAGCCCTGAACCTGCCTGGGCCTGGTGTCTCTGCACCACGCAGCTTGGTGGGTATCATCTGTAAAACGAAGAGCTTGACAACAACGGCTTTGCTCTGGATCTAGGGAGAGGTGAGGATCGGGGAGATAAAAGACACTGGAAAGGGCTCCAGAGATGACACATGAAATGACAAATACCAGAGAGTGCTTGACAGCGAGGGCCAAGTGCAGATCTGGAGGAGAGTGGCCAGCGCCCCGCCGTTTCCAGAGCAAGCGCAGAGCCACCCAGTCAGCCTGCACTGACTGCTGGACCAGCCCTGGGGATCCTCACGTGGCGCGGCCATCTGGACTGGGAGAGAAGGCAGACGGTGACCTCGGCCGTCTCCCTGTGGTCACTAAGCTGAGAGCGCACTGCCGAGCAGCATCTCCTGGCCCGTGCTCCTGTAGGTGTGGATCCCCAGCCAGGCCCAGCAGCAGAGATCCCCACAGCCGCCACTTCCAGTCCCTGGCTCCTTGGACACAGTGCTTCAAAAACCAAGGAGGATCCTTTGTCAACCCTTCCTCACTCAGAGCTTTTCAGAAGCAATCATTAATAATGGGCCAGGGTTCCCTTACGATCCCCTCCCAGATGAAAAATAAGTTTCTGCCAAGAATGTTTTACTTTGTAAGGGAAAGAGTGCTTTTAGGACTTAGGTACACATTAGCAGACATTCTAGGCTCCCTTTTCCTTGATTTTTAACCACTTATTTAAGTATAGTAAAGTTAAAAGTGTAGCTCACTGAGTTTTCACAAACACACAGTGTGACCCGTATCTGCACTCCAGCAACCTCCTGCTCCATTACTGCCCTCCCCTGATTTCTAATTTGATTTGTAGTAAAGACTTTTGATCTTAAGTGCAATTACTTAAAAATTGCTCTAACTTAAATCCCAAGTATTAGATGAACTCGGAGAGGCAGCCTGTAGCTAGGGTCATAATTTATCTCGTGCGGAGGATGAGTGGTTGGTTTCCTCGGGGAAGAAAATGAACGCTCAGCGATGACAGCTGTCCGGGGCGCGCAGTCGTTCCCGCCAGGGACGCAGAGCGGGAAGAAGCCGGAGCCTGCCTTCCCGCTCCGCTCTTCACCTCCTGGGTCGTTTAGAAACCTCCTCATCAAAACAATGGCTTCCCTTTACTCTGGGAATAGAGGGAGCTTCTTGACGAACCCCCCACCCCTCGCCTTTGCATAAATACAACTCCTTAGTCTTCAAGTCCAGATACCACCGAGACAGCTCTTCCCTCTCTTTTGGTAGTTTCTTGATTTCGTTCTTTGAAATTGGAGGTTAAAGTGCACCATGTTGGAAGGAGGAAGTTCTTAACAATAAAGGTTTGACTATTTAGCCATGATCAAGTCGCTGCCATCTCGAGAGCCCCCTCCCCTGTTATCTTTTAAAATGCAAATCATGTTGGGGGGGGGGGTTGTGCGCGGGGTGCGCGCTTCGCCTAGACGTCTCCAGCCATTGGTGTCTGTCTGATTACTAATAAAGTCCTGTAAACACTTGTTAATCACGTAAGGCTGCGGGCCCCCGGTTCCCGTCTCCGTTCGCCAGCCTGTAGTGTGTCTTCCCCGCCTCTGCAGCTTAGTGGGAAGGAGGTGGGAGGAAAGAAGGAAGAAAGGAAGGGAGGGAGGGAGGGAGGGAGGAGGGAGGAGACAGGCCAGTGGGAGGGACTGCCTTAGAGGCAGAATCGAGGCGAGTAGCCAGCGGAGCACGGCAGGCAGGGGCGCAGCCACCCGCGGCTCTTCGCGTCCCCGAGACCTTTCCCTTTTGCGCCCCGCGGCAGTCCCCAGCGTCCATTCCCAGGCAGCATGGTGAGGTTGGCTGTCGGGCCTTCGCCACCATGTACGTGAGCTACCTCCTGGACAAGGACGTGAGCATGTACCCCAGCTCCGTGCGCCACTCCGGCGGCCTCAACCTGGCCCCGCAGAACTTCGTCAGCCCCCCGCAGTACCCGGACTACGGCGGCTATCATGTGGCGGCCGCGGCCGCGGCAGCCGCGAACTTGGATAATGCTCAGTCCCCGGGGCCGTCCTGGCCAGCAGCTTACGGCGCCCCACTCCGGGAGGACTGGAACGGTTACGCGCCGGGTGGCGCCGCAGTCGCCGCCAATGCCGTGGCGCACGGGCTCAACGGGGGCTCGCCGGCAGCCGCCATGGGCTATAGCAGTCCAGCCGACTACCACCCTCACCACCACCCGCACCATCACCCGCACCACCCGCCCGCTCCACCTTCCTGCGCCTCGGGATTGCTGCAGACTCTCAACCCCGGCCCTCCCGGGCCCGCCACCACCGCTGCTGCGGAGCAGCTGTCTCCCGGCGGCCAGCGGCGGAACCTGTGCGAGTGGATGCGGAAGCCAGCGCAGCAGTCCCTCGGAAGCCAAGGTGAGCGGCGGCGCGCCCCGCGGGAAGGCGCCCAGGGAGGCGCAGACCCGGAGCCCGCGGCCGGGCTGGTCGCGTCTCCGGTGTGCACCCGGGCGTCCGGGGCTGTTGAGGGCTCCGTGCCAGTAGGGTCGGTCGGGGAGACGACCTCAGGAAACTCGGGCCCTCGCGGCTTCTCTAGCTTCGAGGCTGGCGAGGGTCGGGGGGCGGGGGTTGAATGTTTTGACCTTACACCTCTGGCTCAGTTTAAGGCAGAGGCGAAGCTTGGCTGTACTGAGTGGATCGTGTCGTCCCCCCACTTGCTGCCACCGCTCCCACGCGGTGCGCCACTTCTAGCCACAGGGAAGAGGGAGCGTCGAACTCCACGGCCCGGGCGGTCTACCCTAGGTCTCCAAGCCCTCCTTCCTCATCTGACTACTCAGGAGGAGAGGTGGCCGGGCGGGGGGTGCCAGGAGAGCGGCGTGTGGGCCCAGGTCTAGTCATTCGGGTCCACTCAAGGGACCGGAGCTACAGCAAGTCTGGAGATCCTGTAGAGACGCTGTGTCTGAAAAGGAGATGTTGGCTAAGGGAGCTAAGGTGAAGGGGGCGCGCCCCGGTCTTTGAACTTTTGATCTGCAACGGGGTTATTTCAGTATGGAGCTGGCGGTAAGAACCCTTGGAAAAAAGGAAATCTTGATGCGGATTCAGCCGCTGCTTCAGACAAGGATCATTTGCTCTAGATCAAGGATCTAGGCGTGTGTGTGTGTGTGTGTGCGCGCACGCTTACGGTCAGGACGCTTGCTCAGGAGACGTTCCTGCAAAGATCCTAGGTTTGCCAGATTGTGGGACTCATTGGTTCCGGGTGTGCCCCTTCAGGTGTAGGGATTGGGTCAAGGTGGGAAGGAAGGGCGAATAGGTGTGTTGCGGAGAGTCCTTTTGGCGTTGCCTTCTTACTCCAGGAAGTCTTCCCAGCCCTCTGCACTTCCGCTGTTCTCTCTTCCCTCTTTTCTGCCCCAGCCCGGCTGCATGCAGGTTATAGCCACTTCGAAGAGGTTTACAGTCAATTACAGACGTATAAATCAAAGCAGTCGTTGGGGGCTGTCTTTGGGGATAGGGTTCTGCGTCACTGGGCGCATGCCGGTATCCTTCGGGTGGGAAGGCCACAGGGCCAGCCTCGCAACCTCTGCTTGGTCCCTTCCCCTGGAGGAGGCACCCTGGTCGGAATAGAGCGCGAGCCCAAAGAAGGCTTTCTCTCCAGAGCCTGCCAGGGGCGCAACTGGCAGGGACCCAACGGTCTAAGGGAGACCTTTGGCGTGTCCCGGGAGAGCGCAGAGGTGTGGGAGAGGGAGGTGAACCGCGGGAGCCCGGGCCTCGAGGTCAGCAGATGAGAGGTCGCTGTGAAGTCCCGCGCCAAGGTGGCAAGGCCGCAGTCGGCGCCCGGCGCCCTTATGATGTTAATGTAGGGAGGCCGGGGCGCGCCGCCTGGACCTCAGCTTCTCTGCGGAGCTTCATCTGTCAAGGGGCGAGGGGGTGGTACTCGGCCCGGTACGCTTTGATATACACCTTCCCAGCCCTGCCATTGTCTCTTTTAGGGCCCGGAAAGAGGGTGGTGACTTTCGCAGTCAATAATGAATTCTGGCAAGTCCCTCTCATCTCTGTCCTCTTCCAGCCCCCTCTTTGGTTCCCAGGGGGTGAGGGGCGCCTGCAAGGCCCTTGGGCGCGGGGCGCGGCGCGCAAAAGGTCCTCCTGGTCACTGCGTTTCCCAGCCCCTCCGGGGTACTTAGCACCCGAGCAACAGTGGCTCCCGAGCGCCCCAAGGCGCGTCACTACTGGGGCGTTGGGCTCGGACGACTCCTGTGCGTCCGGCTCCCCAGCCCCGGAGGTGTGTTCTGTAGCTTCGACCTGACCAAGGTGCCCGGAGCACCTTTACTATCTGCCTGACTTCGTCTGATTTTCAGTTTTCTCATCTGTAAAAAGGGGCGACTACCACTGGCAGCCTCGAGCGGTAACCTGGGAGGCGGCAGCGCGTGGGAACGCGCCTGCCTCTAGGAAGTCCCTCGCGACGTGTTAGTTCCCTTCGCTTTCTTCGCCGGCTCGGGGTCGGGGCCGCAAGCGCCCATTCAAATGCGCCTGTCGGGCGGTGTTTATGTTAATGCGCCTGGCGGGGAGGGGGATGAAAGCCGGGGCCGCCATTTGCTCAGTAGTGGTAATTCAAACAGAATGCGGTTGTTATTAAGGCATTGAAAGGGCTTTTCTTTGATAAGATCGCCTTGTCGGGCATTGTTTGCGACCGTGTCCCCCTTTCAGAGGCTTGGGGGAGTTTCCTCTGATCCAGCCTGTATCTTCCCAGGGCGCTTTTGTTGTGCTTTGCAAAGGGTTTTACCTGAACAAAGTCGGCCTGCGGGGCATTAAACACCTCCGAGCAGCTCCGAGACCCTTTAGATCTTTCTGTCGGACTGGGCACTGGGCGGCTGGGCCACTCTGCTGCCAGAGACAGGAGCCTGGCCTGGCCAGGGTTTTGCCGGGGGTTGACTCAGGACAGATGCGGCGGAGACGCCAGTCTCGGGTCTGCTCCAACTGAGGCGGCACCATTTGTCAAGACCTTTCAGTAAAACAATCAATCCGAGGTTTAATATGTTGACTCAATCCAGTGAATATGGATCCCTGCTCAGGATAGCTCTGCAGGGGTCGAAGCAGAAATAAATGGGGGACTTAAAGAAGAGTGGGGAATGCCAAACCAGGTATCTACAGTGTCCCCAGCAGGCGGGGCTTTCTGCCCGCGCGGCCTGCCAGGCCCCAGCTCGGCTTCCGCAGAGGGGCCTAGGGCGCTGGGGGCGATTCTGCGGACCTGAGGAAGCCCGTGAGGGGCTGCACCCCCCTTTGCAATTCTAATACAGCAAACAGAAAGTAACCTCCGCCCCTCCGCCACTACTCACACATACCCGCGTTTCTAGGTGGGCGTTCATTTCTGGCGGGCCTCAAAGTCCGAATATTCCCCGGGCTCTGGATTCTTTCTCCTGTTCTCTTTCCCCAGCCCGCTCCAGTACCGTATTTGGTTCATCAAAGTGGAGGTTGGGTTCTGCTTTCTTCTGTGCGTAGAAGTTTTCGTTTTTCTTAGTTTTTAAAAACCACTTAACCCCAAGGTTAGTTTAGTGTCCCGGAGAGCCCCACACCCTCCCCGCAGGGCCCTCTTGGGGGGGGGCGGGGGAATGTCTTGTCAAACTGGCAGGAACCAGCCAAACCCCGGCCCCCCAGGGCGGTGGAGGAAGAGAAATGGCCCTTGGGTTAGGGAGGTTTGTCATTACCCATGACTGATGGGCTGCCTTGTAGTTCTCAGCTCTGACTTCTCCTTCCTCCAGTGAAAACCAGGACGAAAGACAAATACCGGGTGGTGTACACGGACCACCAGCGGCTAGAGCTGGAGAAGGAGTTTCACTACAGTCGCTACATCACCATCCGGAGGAAAGCCGAGCTGGCCGCCACCCTGGGGCTCTCCGAGAGGCAGGTGGGAGCTGCCCTTCTCCCTCCCCGCCTGGTCACTGCCTGGGGTTGGGAGTCGCGCGGGCGAATTAGAAGCCAGACTGCAGATGAAAGCAGCAGGATGGAGAGCATTTTTCTTCTGAATGCTTAAAAAGGAAAGAAAGAAAAGGCTTTTTTCCACCTGTAGTCTTATTTGATGATGTTGAATATTTCTTTTTCTATTTTGAGGGGCCTGAGTGATGTAAGAAAAAACAGCACTGGTTTAATACAGAATTCTATTTGGGTGACTGTACCTGGAAAAACATGAATAGACCCCAATCCCTGCCCATAAAAACTGTTACTAGAGGGGTGGGGCTTGGCTCATGAAATCTCTGTATGGTCTGGGGGCGGGGGGAAGGCCAAATTCACAGCCAGGAAGCCCACATTAAATCTCATTCTCTGCCCCAAGGTGAAGAATATTACTTTTTAATTTAGTTTTGAGGGGCCAAAGGTTGTCATGTGAAGTCCATCCAGCCCTGGCTTCCTCTTGCTTGGTACAGAAAGGGCCTTGTGGCTTCTGTTTTCCTTGGTTTTGAGACTCTGGACTTTTCTAGTAAATTTGTAGATAAAGACTGCTTTGGAAAGAAACCTGGGGAGCAATGTGAATGGGGGGAGCTCTTAGGGTGCTGAACTGGGCTTGGAGGGGGGCTCCAGAGGTGGGCTGCTTTGGAGATATCCCATGAAAGGCTGAGAGAGGGTTAGGGGCGTGCTTGCTTAAGAGAGGCACTTCTTTAGTTGGCAAGAAAAATAGGGATGCTAGTGCTGATACCACTTCACCCCTCCCACCCTCATCTTCTTTCTCACCATTCTCTGTTTTATCCACCTGTCCATTTCCAGGTGAAAATTTGGTTTCAGAACCGGAGAGCGAAGGAAAGGAAAATCAACAAGAAGAAATTGCAGCAGCAGCAGCAGCAGCCTCCACCGCCTGCAGCCCAGCCTCCCCAGCCACAGCCAGGTCCTCTGAGAAGCGTCCCAGAGCCCCTGAGTCCTGTGTCTACCCTGCAAGGTTCTGTGCCAGGCTCTGTCCCTGGGGTTCTGGGGCCAACTGGAGGGGTGTTGAACTCTGCTGTCACCCAGTGACCCACAGTGGCCTGCAGCAGCAGAGCAATTCCGGACCAAGCAGTGAGGAGCATGGACTCCGCTTGAATCCTCAGGAGAGAGTCCTCCCCTCCCACCTACAAACGTCCACAGTGCACCAATTTATCCAGCTCTCAGAGGAAAAATGGGGGCCAGGAGTAAAGACAAGTGGGGTTGGGGGCCTCAATGAGGAAGACATTGTCCCAGATTTTGACTTTTTTTCGGTCTGACTGCCAGGAAGGAGACAGGAAGTGACAACCACTGGGATTCCATGTCGTGCTGGCAGAAGCAGTGCTGGCTAAACTACCAGGCTCTCAGCCCACCTTCCCCAGCTCTGTACCTCCAAAATCTTCAGGATGCGTCCCTAGTTGAAGCTGAGGGGAGAGAGAAACTCAGGGGAATGCCAGTGCTTAGAGCCAAGATGGCTACTGCCTACTCACTGCCATCCAATGACCAGCTGGCCTCTCCAGCCTCAAGGGCAGGCAAGATTTAAACTGCAGAAATTAGAGGCAGCTAAGATAGAAACCTGGATGGGCCAAAGACTGCAGAACCCCCAGGTCTTTGTCTTTCTTCTCTTCACTCCCCAGATCAGAAAAGGCTTGGCTGGCACATGTGCGGTGGATGGTGTGAGGAGGTGGTTTTGGACTCTAGGCCTGACAAGGGGGCCCAGGGCTGAAACTTGTTTAGCAAACCTGTCACCAGAGCTTCTCTGGGCTGAATGTATGTCAGTGCTATAAATGCCAGAGCCGACCTGGACTTCCTGTCATTTTCACAATCTTGGGGCTGATGATGAAGGGGAGTTGTTGTTGCTGCTGTTTGAGTTGTTGGTCTGTGTAGCATCCAAGCCAGTCTTTAAAAAGCCTTCTGGATCCATGGGGAGAGAAGTGATATGGTGAAGGGAAGTGGGGAGTGTTTGAACACAGTTGAATTTTTTTTTTCTAAAAAGAAAAAAGATAAATGAGCTTTCCATATTTCAGATTCTGTATTTATTGTTTTCGGATTTTTTCCAGAATTATTATTTTTTTAAGAAAGGAAAAATCTTTTCTACTCGCCAAAGAGAATTAGCAAAATCAGGGCGGGGTGGAGAAGGTTATCTGGACAACCTCATTTTACCCTAGAGCGTCAGAAGCCGGAAAAAAAAAAAAAAAAAAAAAAAAAAAAAGCAGGTTGTGAGACCTTCCCTGCCCCCAAGCTTGAGCCCAGCCTTGGATTGTGAAATGTGTGATTCCCCTGGGCGTGCCTTTGGGCAAAATGCACATCTGAATGGGCGGTTGCTCTCCAGCTGCAATGAGTTTTGGGGGCTGGCGGGGTGGGGCGGGAGGCGTGTCACAGACCCCTTCATAGCGTCTCATGGAATTCATGCCAAGGCAATTGCAAACATTTCCTTCAACAGTGGTTTCCTCCTTCCTAAGAATGCCCCACAAGCCAGCTAGTTAAACACGAACATTGAGTACAATTATTTTATTTTCTGATTTCCCAGGGAATATTTCCACGAATACCGTTGGTCTCCTGTTAATGGCCAGGCATTGACGTGAGCCCTTTCTGGCTCCACCTCTTGCCCTGTCCCACGCAGTTTCTTTATCCCACCGCCCTCGTTCCATCTACCCTCATAAACAAGAATTCAAGAACCAGTATAAGAAGATCCTTTTAGTGATGGTAGCTTGTTATCCAGCTGATTCGCTGGAGACCTGGCTGTTGTTCTTGTGGTTCTTGATTCTGGAAGCCGCTGAGCTGGCCACTCTGGTCAGGACTTCGCCCTCGATTTCAGCATTCCCACAAGTCTTTCGAGCCCTACTCGGCGCCTTCACAGAGGAAGGAGGTACGCTGAGGGCTGGGGATGAGCAGAGCTTGGAGACATAACCGCCCCCTTCAGCATCTCCCCAATTCCGTGGCCTTCCCGGGCGACGCACTGCACTCGGGGCTGGGAAAAGGGCTCTGGTGGCTGAGCCCCCGAGTGCGAGGGCCAGTGCCGGGGAGAAACCCGGGTGGCGTCTGCTGAGCAGGGGTGACCCGGGGGTAACCAGGCGCCTCTAGGGGAGCCCGGAGCCCAGGCGGGCCGCGCCCTCACGCCCGCCTCCTCGCCTCCTCGCCGTCGCTGCGGTTGCTACGCGTTGCTGTGAAACACCTGTCAATAAACCCTGTTTGGACACTGGAGCGAGAGCCCAAGGGTTGTTTGCTTAGTGGTTAGAGGTTCAAAAGTCGGCCTTGTCCCGCCGGGAGCGATTACAAGTTCTTCCTTCTCCCGACCCGGCCCGGCTCCGAAGCCCGCGGCAGATCCGCTGCCCCGGGTGCTTCCGGGCAAGGAAGGGGCGCTCGGCCGCTCCGAGGTGCGGCCGCCCGCCGCCCGCCGCCCGCCGCCCGCCAGTCTTTAAAGCCACGGAAAGACGTGCCGGCCCGCGCGGGCAACGCGGGCCGCCGCGCTGCGACGCCAGGACAGCTCCCCTGGAGCGAGCCCGGAACGGGCGCACGTGGCGCGCGAGTGAGCTGAGCAGCGTGGGGAGACCAAGGGAGATCCGGGCCGCGACTTGTATTTGGCGGGGTGACTGCCCGGTGCGGGCGCCCCTAGCGCTGGGCCAGCGTGGAGGACCCCGGAATCCCTCGCTCTCGGGCACCCTAGTCCGGGCTCGGGCCGCCAGGGGGCGCACGCGCTCCAGGAAGAGCTGGGCCAAGGCCTGAGCTCCTCGTCGCCTTCTGAGCAGATCCGGAAAGGGACCCGGTTCTGACCCCGCTGGAGGGTGCCAGCTCCAGCGCCTCTCCCACCCAGCAACTGCCAAACTTGGGTCGGGCGAGAATTCCCCACTCTTGCCGCGGGCCTTTTGAAAACAAAGTTCAATTAAGACAGGCGCAGGAGATTGCTGGACCTGTTCAATGTTTAAGAAAAGCAAATTTGGCTGGCGGAGGGGAGATAGCCACCACTGTAACGGGTCTTTTTGCACAAGATGTTTCCTTAAAAAATTACAGTAGTTTGAATATACTAATATATGCAACGACTGAGAACTCAAGACAAACAAGGAGAGGGGGTAATACCAGCATTGTGGAACTCTTGTAAAAAAAAAAAAAAGTATATGTGGAGAGAAATCAGCCTGAGTCTTATTTCTTTTTTCTGTGAACAATTCATGGCTTTACAATATTCATCCAATAAAGTTAACAAGATGCACTGCTGATGAAGGCAGTAAAAGTTTCAATGATTTTAACTTCTTTCTGGTAAGCCACCTACACTAGTCAAGAAACCAGTCTTAAGTAGAAATCTAAATATATAAGCAGCAATATTCTTGCTGTTATTCACAACTACTAGGAAAAAGTAAAAGAATACTGAAATGAAGGAAAAATCAGCTGTAGAATCTTAAGAAGAGATGATATAGTTTTTAGGGGCATTGTTTTCATATGGTTTTAGAGACAGGGTGCTATTTACAAGTTTAATGACCTTGGGGAGATCACAAGCTCTGAGCCACCACTTCTGCATCTGTAATACGGAGACCAAATGAGGTAATGATGTAAGCATACACATATGATTAGATCTCGATAATTACAGCTGCTCTTTTTTATCACAAACAATCTTCTCTGCAAAGTGCTTAAGGGTCCTTCCAAAGAAACTCAGAACAAGGATAAGGTCTCCAATCACGATAGATTAACCCCATTCCCAGAATTGTTTCTAATGCATTCATTGCTTACTTCAAAATAGCCTCAAGTCTGTTTTCTCTGGTTTCCACAGTGTCAGAATCTGCAGAAATCTCAGGTGACAAAGCACTAACATTCTGGATGTGAGGATGATTGCTGATCTGCATAGCTTACTTGCCCTTTCATCTACCAGGAGATATGTCCCCACTTAGAGTTTTACTTAGGAGACAGATCAGTTGAAGATGTAGTTGGAAACCTCTTCATAATCTATTAGGGCACTTTTAAAAAGTTTCTTTATTTTGAAACAATTTCCATCCAAGCATCTCAAAATCAATTCCGTACTCTTTATTTTGCTATTTTAAGCATTTAAGTTAAAATTTAAATTATTTTCTTAAATCACTTTTAGACCATATAAACTTTCAATCCCCATAACTCTTACATTTCATCATTTATCCCTTTGCCTTTTTTCTTTCTTCTCTACTCTTCTTATTTAATACGATGACTATGATGTAGGAAATTGAGCAGGTTTCATTGATAACTGGGATGAACTGAGTGATGCTGGGCCAAAACAATCTCTTAATGTACTTAGCTACAAATCAGAGAGAATATATCATATATCACTGTTTATTTCAAGGTTATGAAATTGGATAGAGGGGGAAAATAACCTCTCAAATTCCAACAAGGAAAGTAGAATCTGTCTATTATAGAGGTTATACCAACATTTACCTTGAAGAATCAGTTTAGAGAAGGTGAAGGCAATTGCATAGAAAACTTTGGCTACTACGTCTCTAGTACCCAAACATTACATTTTTTTAACAACAATTTTTCCAAATTGCAATTTGTCATTAATCTCAGTGAATATAGATAATATCGACTAACTTGCCAGGGCCCCAAAGTAAAGCGACCAGTTTGTTCTTCTTTCTGCAGGATCCTGGCAATTCTGTCCTAGAGATCTAATCCATAAACCAGAACATGACCAGTTTTGATTCATGAAGAAGAGTTCCCTGAATTCAAATGATAAACAAACTGTTCCTTCACACACTCATATTTACTTAAAAATAATATTCAGGCCATGCGTTGGGTTTATATGTCCAGTATTTTATTGATATGAACCCAGGCATTCCTGCATTGTAATACTTGTGTTTTAATTTCTAGGAAAGGAATTCTTTTCTAATCATTCAAGTGTTATCTCAGAACTTCCAGGACTGACAATCTGCTATCACAACACTTGGTATCTGCAGTGTGACAATAATAGGTTTTATACAAGCGGTAGTTGATAAATTCCTCTCCAACCTCAGGCAAGCAAACAATGAGAAACAATGTGAGAGCTAAAGGACAAATATACAATGACCTGTTTGGTAGCACTTAAATAATTTTGACTTATTCTCGATTAGTAGAATCAGCAACAGAGATTAAGTACCTAAACCACAGATTAGAAGTTGTTAAAAATGACCTGGGCAGGCTCTGTCTTTTACTTATGAGAGACACAGTGTATTGTTCTTTAATTCTGTGCACCTAATGTATTAAAAACAACCAAAACAAAACTCAACATAATTAGATTCTATCTGCTGTCTGTCCCCCATTTTCCTATGTGCATTGCCAGAAACAGAGGAAAGACATAATTAACCAAGAATCAGACACTATCATCCAATAAACAGCAATATGAAGAGCGCAGGCACCCTAACTGGAGTGGCTCAGTGGGCTGGGTGCCGTCCCTGAAAACCAAAAGCTTCCTCTGTTCCAGTCGGGTCAGCAGCATGCTAGCGGCAACCGATTGATGTTTCCCCTCATGCTACTTTATTTGAAAATAATGTAAACTTCAGGAATCCAAACTCCTCTAATTACTTTCATTTGTGCCTGTTATAATTTTCACCATACCTATGAATTTCACATAACCACCTTTATACACTTAGACATCTGTTAGTGACACTGTTATACACATTGGACACTATTCAGATACAGTTCTTGGTCATGATCTTAAGTCCAAAGGAAACCATTTCTTAACAAATAAAACATTTATTTCTCATTTCTGGGTTAGAGTCTTTAAATGTACACCCAGTGTTAGGACTGCTTCCTTTGGGTGCATCCTTGGCCAGAACTGAGAGCTAAAAGGCCAAATGACCAAATGAAGTAAATCATGAGTGACCATGCCATCTGCTCCTGTTCAATAAATAGAGTTTTGATTTTTTTAAAAAACATTTCATCTATTTATTTTTAGAGAGAGGGGAAGAGGGGGAGAAAGAGGGGGAGAAAAACATCAATGTGTGGCTGGTTCTCACGTGCCCCGAATCAAGGGCCTAGCCAGCAACCCAGGCATATCTCCTGGTTGGGAATCGAACCAGGGAGCTTTAGGACTTACAGACCGGTGCTCAGTACCCTGAGCTACACCAACCAGGCCGGTAGGTGTACTTTTGGAATGGTCTTGATCGTATTGAGTAAGCTTTTGCAAATCTAAAGCCAGACAAAACAGAGGAGCAGCAAGCTGTTTCCTTAGCAGAAACTTTTCATTTATTCCCACCTCCCACCTCTATCTCAGAGAAGGTGCTGTCTGGATTTGAACCTTTGAATGTTTTAGACAGAAAAAAAAATGAAAGAAAATTTTGCTCATGCCCAAAGAGGCCAGCTGTCTAATACAGGGGTGGGAGAGGCATTGGGCCTGGCACCAAGACATCTGGGCCCCTGCCCTGGCGAAGTAGCTCAGTTGGTTAGAGCGTGGCCTGGATAGCTAAGGTGGTGAGGTTGCTGTTCCACTCTCTCAGGGCACATACAAGAATCAACAAATGAATACATAAATAAGTGGAACAACAAATTGATGTTTCTCTCTATATATAATCAATCAATAAAAATAAAAATAAAAATAAAAGGCATCTGCGTGTGACTCAGCCATTAGGGAAGACAGAGCTCAGGTGACAGAGGCCTCCCTCTTCCCCGGTGGCCTACATGGACGATTCGCAAAGCTTCAGGCTCCTGTGTTGTCCCCAAGGCCACCAGAACCCACCGCCGGCCCAAGCACCACCTGACCCCTCAGCTCTCAGCGGGAGTCGGGCTGCAGGCCCTCCCGCGTCGCGTCCTGGTTACGGTCTGGGACCCGCGGCGTTTCCCGCGTGTGGGGGCGCGACGTGGGTACCGCCAGGAGAGCCGCGCCTGCGGGCAAGCCCTGGGGAGTCTTCCCCACCCCCGCCGCGCGCACGGGACGCTGCCTGCACCCACTGTGGTCGCTACTCGCGATCCCAGGCACTTTCTTTTTCTTTGGAACAGCTGGATGTCAGCGGTTACTCTTGCCATTAAAGGTAAACGCCCGGTGTGGGTGGGGAAGGTGAGGAGAACCCGGGCCGCGGGTGTCAGCAGGCCCAGGAGAGGAGCTCCCGGCCGGGCTTCCACCCGGAGGAGCGGAGCGTCCCGGGTGGCGGCCGGGCGGGAGGGACTGGATCTGGCGGCGCACGGGCTTCGGTGCTCTCAGCCGTTCTGCGGTCGGTCTGGGCCCGCTCAGCGGTCCAGCCAGCAAGAGGTGTCCGGCAGGCGGCGCTGCTGCTCCGGCGAAGCGAGCGGAGCGGCAGTGGCTCCGCGGCAAATGGCTCTGTCCCTAGACCTCAGGAGAACCGGATCCAGGAGCCGGAAGGCTGAACCGGGGCAGCCGGCCGCGGGCAGCTCCCCAGGGAGAACCCGCGGCCGCTTCTTCGGCCCCTGACAGAGCGCAAGAACGGGGGTCGGTTGCAGGACGCATCTCCTGAAACTGCGGGTGCGAACGCACTGCCTTCCACCTGTCCACCTTCCTCGGCTGCGGCTGCAGTGTCGCACTTTCGTCCCCAGCTACTTCTTGCAGCCACCCAAAGGGGCGGCCCGCGACGGGGAGGGTCGGGGGAGAGGCCATCTTCCCTAGAGCAGGTCAGGTCCCGGGGTCCTGCCGCTTTCGCGTGCCTCTCGGCAGAGAAGTGCCAACGTGGTCTACCCCTCACCAGCCTCCAGACACTTTCCGGTTTAAATGATGAGGGGCAGTTGCAGGGCTGGTCCTCAGCCCGCGCCCACTTTGGGGTTTGTGGGGGAGGGGCGGAATCCCTCTTCATCTCGGCTCACAGCTAAATAATTTACTACAGGTCTTCCGGGCCTGCCAGTTCCCTTCCCTGCACCACTGCCCTGACTTCCTGCTTCGTGCTGCCCCGAGAGAGAAAGGCCAATCTTCATAGAAGTTAATATTAATAGTGCTGGAGGCGCTGTGCAGGTGCTTCTCCCACGCTCATCTTCGGCTCTCGGCCCCTCCACTTCCAAGCCAGGACCCCTTCCTCTGGATTTGAAACTTGTACTTTGGGGTGCATTCTTGAAATAAGGCCCCGTGGGCCCCGTCCTTGCAAATCTCCAGGTCACTGAGGGCGACGAGTGGCAAAGGTCGAGCGCGCACACCGCAGCTGCCGAAGGGAAGCAGCGCCCGCCCACCGGCTCCGGCTGGAAAGCGTGGTGAGGAGATAAGCGGGCGGGAGGAGTCAGAGGGGTGACCGGAGCGGACCCGCAGGAAGGGAACAGGCAGAGCAAACTAAGGAGAGGCAGATGGGAGGGTTCGGGGAGCAAAATTTGCCTGTAACAGTGTCAGGTGTTCAACAAACACTTAATAAAATAAGACCAATACTGTAAAAAGAATACCTAACTGTGTCAAGGGCACTTTTTTTTCCTGAAGTGCGGGTAAAGGATTCCAACGTGCTGTCTTTCCCATAGTGGAGTTTGGTTGGGCTTAAACCTTTACTAATAAAAGGTAATTGTTTTAAGAAATTACAATTCCTTCCAACGAAATTAAACCATTTAGAGACGTGAAAATGAGTTAATAATTTCTCCGTTCTATCAGGCCCAGCTGGGACTGGGTGTTAATTCCCTGCTTCATAACACTCTAAGAACTTTTTCTGCGTACAGAAATGTACATTACATATAATCTTGTTATTCTTTTTGCTGTCCATTAAACAAAAGCACAAAAAAAATTAAGTCATACTCTACTTTGAGATTTGTTTTTATCACTTAATAATATATCATGGGCATTTCCCCAGGTCATTACATGTAAACTCAACTGATTCTTTTTAATGACCACCATACCATAGTTTATAAAGTTTGGATATACCAAAATTTTTACTCACTCATTTATGCAAAAATTTCTTTGAATGTATGTTATATTCAGGTGCTGGGAAAACAGTAATAAGATCACAGATAAGAATCCCTGTGTTTGGGGAGGTTACTTCTAGTGGGGAGAGGATATTTCTTTACTTCCCTAATGATGAATATTCAAGTTGTCATCCGTTTGTTATTATAAATGATACAAATGTAAATATCCTGTGATAAGATATGTAAATATCTTTTTAGGTATATTCTTTGTATCCTTGTTTTTTGTTTTTAAAAAGTTATTTTTAATTATGGTAAAATACATATAACAAATTTAGTATCTTAACCATTTTTAAAAGATTTTATTTATTTTTAGGAAGAGGGGAAGGTAGGGAGAAAGAGAGGGAGAGAGACGTTGATCTATTGCCTCTCCATTGGCCTGGACTGAGGACCTGGCCTGTGACCCAGGCGTGTGCCCTGACCAAGAACGGGAGTGGGGACCTTTGGGGACCTTTGAGTTCCTTTGGGTTTGCAGTCCAGTGCTCAATGTACTGAGCCACACCAGCCAGGGAACACCTGAACCATTTTTAAGTGTACAGTTCAGGACTGTTAAGAATATTCACATTGTTGTGCAATCAGTCTCCAGAACATTTTTCATCTTGCAAAATCAAAACTCTGTAACCATTAAACAACAATTCCCACTCTCCCTCCTCCCAACTACTGGCAACCACCATGTTACTCTCTGTCTCTATGAGTGTGTCTACTTTAGGTACCTCATCTAGATGAAATATATAGTATTTGTCTTTTGTGTGTCTAGCTTATTTCTTTTAGTATAATGTCCTGAAGTTTCATCTGTGTTGAGGCATGTGTCAGAATTTCCTGCCTTTTTAAGGCTGAATACATGTCCCATTGTATGTATACACCACCTTTTGTTTATCTATTCATCCATTGAAGGACACTTGGGTTGCTTCCAGCTCTTGGCTATAGTGAATAATGCTACTTTAAACATGGAGGTACAAATCTTTCTTCAGGACTCTGCTTTTAATATGTTTGATTATATATATTATATATATATAATCAAACATATATATATATATATATATATATATATATATATATATATATATATATAAAATCTCTGTAAATAGATTTGTTGGTTCATATGGTAATTCTGAGTTTAATGTTTTAAGGAACCACCAGACTATTTTCCATATTAGTTGCACTACTTTACATTCCTATCAACAGTGCACAAGTGTTCCAATTTCTCCACTCTTGTCAACACTTAGTATTCAATTAAAAATATTTTATTTATTTTTAGAGAGAGGGGGAGGGAGGGAGAAAGAGACGGAGAGAAACATTGATGTATGTGAAATACATTGATTGGTTGCCTCTCACGTGCCCCCAACTGGGGACCTGGCCCACAACACAGGCATGTGCCCTGACTGGGGATTGAACCAGTGACCTTTCCTTTCACAGGCTGGTGCTCAATCCACTGAGCCACACCAGCTAGGGCTCAGTATTTTGTTTTGTTTTTATAGTAGCCATCTTAATGGATTGGAGGCAGTATCTCATTGTGGTTTTGATTTGTATTTCCCTAATTATTGGTGGTGTTGAGCATCTTTTCATGTGCTTATTGGTTGTTTGCATATCTTTCTTGGAAAAATGTCTATTCAAGTCCTTTGCCTGTTATTAATCAGATTGTCTTTTTTGTTGTTGTTGAATTGTAGGAGCTCTTTATATGTAACCCCTTATCAGACTATGATTTCCAATATTTTCTTGCATTCCATTGGCTGACTCTTCCCTTTGTTCATTGTGTTCCGTGATACACAGAAGTTTTTTATTTTAATGTAGTCAATTTACCAATTATTTTGTTTTGTTGCTTGTGTTCTTGCTGTTAATCTAAAAATCACTGCCAAATCTAATGTCATGAAGCCTTCCTCCTGAGTTTCTTTTAAGAATTTAATATTTTAATATTTAACATTAAATCCCTTAGGTTTAAGTCTTTGACCCAGTTTGAGTTAATTTTTGTATATGGTACAGGGTAAGGGACCAACTTTATTGTTTTGCATGTGGATCTCTAATTTTCCTACCATTAGCACTTACTGATAGGGCAAACACCTTTGGTCTCAGCTCTGTCATCTTATTTTACATAAAACTTTCTTGTGTGCTGCTTCCTTTTAAAAATTGCCTTTCCTACATAGCCTGCGTTTTCTGAAAAAAATCTTGGGTTACCCTTTCTTCCCTGGACTCCTCATTAGCACAGCTTCAATCTCTTCTACTGTTGAACACAGATGTACTAGTTGCACTAATGCTCACACCTATAAAAACGGACCCAAAGATATTATGGTTCACATATGATAAAATTTACTTCTCACAAAATACTCTGAAAGGGATGTTTCTGGTTGGTAGCGAAGCACTCTTTAGCATGGTGATTCAGTGACTTAGGCTTCTTTCATAGTATGAAGCCACCGGTATCCAGCTGGCAGAAAAGAGTGCAAGGGGAGGGCAAAGCTGCTTCTTTAAAAGCCCAGGCCCCAGCCCTGACCAGTGTGGCTCAGTTGGTTGGGTGTGGTACTGCAAAGCAAAAAGATCACCGGTTCAATTCCCAGTCAGGGCACAAGCCTAGATTGCGGGTTCAGTTCTGGCTTGTGTGTGTGCGAAAGGCAACCAATGGATGTTTCTCTCACACATCCATATTTCTCTCCCTCCCTTCCCCTTTCTCTAAAAATAAATAAATACAATCGTTTAAAAAAAGCCTAGGCTCCAAAGGGCAAACATCGCTCCCACTAACTTACTGTTGGCCAGATCTAGACAATGTCCCACCTATCTGCATAGTGTGTTAGGAAATGAAGAAATTCTTTGTACCCAGAAAGAAGAGAAAATGAGACTGAACAGCTGGCAGGCTCTGCCATGGTGGGTTAGAAGTCTGAGTCCAGTCTTGTCATTGCACTCCTTTTAAGACAACTGATTTTTTTGGTGGATGCCCAAATTATTGTTTCTTTATTTTGGAAGTCTAGTTACTTTAACAGATATGGCTCCACGATGAATTTTCTACATCATTTCTCCTCATATAATGATTTTTTTAAATTGCAGATTTGATTCTTTTATTTTGGAAAAAAATGGAATCATACTTTTGAATACTTCTATGCAACTTTTGTTTTGTTCTCTTCTCTAGGCACGCATATTCAATTTCCTTTAACAATATACTTGAAAGATTCATTGTTGTCACAAGGCCACACTCCTGCAGACTCCAAAAGTATTTGTAGCTTTCATTTGAGTAATTCTGTGCTTTTCAACTTGTAGGTTACAACTCATGAATGGGTCATTGAAATTCATCTAGTGGATTGTGAGCTGATGAATTCATTTTCTATTGTAGCATAACAAATTACCACAAACTTAGCAGCTTAAAACAATACGCCTCTTGTTATCTCACAGTCTGTTTGGGTCAGGAATCCGAGCACAGCCTAGCTGGCTCCTCTGCTTGGGTCTCACAGGCCGAAGTCCAGGTGCTGTCCAGGGCCCCAGTCTCATCCAAGGGCCCAGGGGGGAAACATTCACTTCCAGGCTCACTCAGGTGGTTGGTGGAGGTGACTTCCTTGTGGCTTCACGGCCAAGGGTCCTGCTATGTGTTGGCTGTTGACTGAAGACTGCCTGGTGTCCTAGAGGCCCTCCACAGTCCCTGACCTATGGGCTTCCTCAATATGGTCATTTACTTTATCAATCCAGCAAGGGGACCCTCTCACTCTGATCATGAGGAAGGAAGGCCCAGGAATTGTGCCTCCAAGGCAAGCAGGAGGCAGCTTGGTGACCCCAGAAATGGCTGGGCCAGCAGGTGGCTACATTGGTCATGTGGTTTTGCTGCCCCTTGTTTACATAACCAACTCTGGTGGGAGCTATGCAAGGCCTGTGCCCAGCCAAGACAAGCAGGCCGTGAGGCCACTCCTGTATCATTGTATGTGTATGTATCTTAAATCCTCACCCAGGAATATGTTTATTGCTGTTATTTTAAAAAAGATTTTATTTATTTATTGTTAGAGAGGGGGAGGGAGAAAGAGAGGGAGAGAAACATCATGTGTGAGAGAAACATCCATTGGCTTCCTCTTGCTTACTCCCACCCTGGGACCCAGCCAGTATCCCACGCATGTGCTCTGACCAGGAATTGAACTGGCAACCCCTCGGTTTGTAGGAATGATACTCAGCCCACCGAGCCACATCAGTCAGGGCATGTTTATTGCTTTTGAAGAGAGAGGAAGGGAGAAACATTGATGTGAGAGAGAAACATGGATTTGTTGCCTCCCGTAGATGCCCCAACTAGAGATCGAACCCAAAACCTAGGCACATGCCCTGACCAGGAATCTAACTCAAAACTTTTTGGTATACTGATGACATTCCAACCAACTGAGCCACCCAGCTATGGCTCTTTGTATTTTTAAAGGATAGATTACTTACATTGGAAATGCTACATCAAAGAAAATGCTCATTTTTTACTTTAATAAATATAGTCATTACTTTTCAAATAGGTTTAGTGCTTCACAATACCATCACAGGTGCCTATGAGTGAGTTCTTTCTTCATAGCCTCTTTGCAGTGTAGGTTATCTTTTATTTATTTATTTTATTTTTAAATATGTTTTATTGATTATGATATTACAGTTGTCCCATTTTCCCCTCTTTATTTCCCTCCACCTTGAGCATCCCTTCCCACCTGCATTCCCCCCTTTAGTTCATGTCCATGGGTCATATATATAAGTTCTTTGGCTTCTACATTTACTGTTCTATTCTTAACGTCCCCTGTCTATCTGCTACCTACCATTTCTGCTGCTTATTCTCTGTACCTTTTCCCCCTCTCTCCTCCTCCCATGCCCCTGTTGCTAATCCTCCATGTGATCTCCATTTCTGGGATTCAATTTCTGTTCTCTTTGTTTGCTTAGTTTGTTTTTGTTTTTGTTTTAGGTTTGATTGTTAATAACTATGAGTTTGTTGTCATTTTACTGTTGATATTTTTGATCGTCTTCTTTTTCTTAGATAATTCCCTTTAACATTTCATATAATAAGGGCTTGGTGATGATGAACTCCTTTAACTTGACCTTATCTGAGAAGCACTTTATCTGCCCTTCCATTCTAAATGAAAGCTTTGCTGGATAGAGCAATCTTGGATATAAATCCTTGCCTTTCATGACTTGGAATACTTCTTTCCAGCCCCTTCTCACCTGCAAGGTTTATTTTGAGCAATCAGCTGGTAGTCTTATGGGAACTCCTTGGTAGGTAACTGTCTCCTTTTCACTTGCTGCTTTTAAGATTCTTTCCTTATCTTTAATCTTGGGTAACGTAATTATGATGTGCCTTGGTGTGTTTCTCCTTGGGTCCAACTTCTTGGGGACTCTCTGAGCTTCCTGAACTTCCTGGAAGCCTATTTCCTTTACCAAATTGGGGAAGCTCTCCTTCATTATTTGTTCAAATAAGTTTCAATTTCTTGCTCTTCTACTCCTTCTGGCACCCCTATGATTCAGGTTGGGACATTTAAAGATGTCCTGGAGGTTCCTAAGCCTCTCTTCATGTTTTTGAATTCTTGTTTCTTCATTCTGTTCTGGTAGAATGCTTCTTCCTTCTCCTGGTCCACACCATTGATCTGAGTCCTGGTTTCTTTCCTGTCACTGTTGGTTCCCTGTACATTTTTCTTTATTTCACTTAGCGTAGCTTTCATTTTTTCATCTAATATGCGACCAAATTCAGTCAATTCTGTGAGCATCCTGATTACTAGTGTTTTGAACTGTGCATCTGATATGTTGGCTATCTCTCCATCGCTTAGTTGTATTTTTTCTGGAGCTTTGATCTGTTCTTTCATTTGGACCATTTTTTTTTGGTCTGGGCCTGCCTGTTATGTAGTGAGGGGCGGAGCCTTAGGTGTTCACCAGGATGGGGTAACCCATGTCATTGCGTTGTGACACTGTATGTGGAGAAGGGGTCCGAGAGGGAACAATGCTGCTTGTTCCGCTCTCTGCTGCTTTTCAGTCACTCCTGCCACTACCCACAATCAAATTGGCCTCTTCTGGTGCTGATTCCTGGGTGGATGGGCTTGTGTACAATCTAGGACCCTGTGGGTCTCTCCAGTGAAATCTCCTGCGAGGCTGGGAGTTTCTCCTGTTACCGCCTCAACCTCCGGAGGTATTTTCAGTCAGAGCTTGGAGCCGTTATTTCCCACACTGGAACTCTGGGTGGTGGGGTCTGTCTTGCTCCCCAGTTGTTCCTTCTGGTTTATCTGCATGAGAATGTGGGACCACCTAGTCTGCAATCTGCCACGTTGCTGGGTCCACCAGCTGCTGCCTTGCCTGCCTTGATCCTCCAGCCACTGCCTTGCCGCGAGTCCTCTCTGCCCTGCTGCCGGTCTCTGTCCCTCCCACCGGTCTGGCTGAATGTTTCTTCTTTAACTTTTTGGTTGTTGGACTTCCATAGAGTTCAATTTTCTGTCAGCTCTGCTTGTTTTTTGTTTTAAAATTTGTTGTTGTCCTTTTGATTGTGCAAGGAGGTGCAGTGTGTCTACACCTCCATCTTGGCCGGAAGTCTGTAGGTTATCTTAATCTGATGGGCATAAAATGGTAACTAATTTAATTTTACATACTATAATCATTGAACAGGTGAGCACATTTTCATTTTTATTGGACATTTACATTTTCTGTGATTTGCTTGAATCTATTATTTCTAGATTTTCATTTAATCTTTGTAACAACCATCCTCTATCTCTATGAGATAGATTCTAATCCCTGCCTTTCTGACACCAAACACCATGCATGCTACTTCAGCCACTGGTGAATCTAATCTCTGAAGTTGGCAGACTTTGTAAGTATATAGGAAAGTAACAATTGTAAATAAAACAATAGATAGCTATCTAAAACATCAGTTTCAAAATTTAAAAGCAAAAAAAGAAAAAAGTATTTACTCCAAAAATGAAAGATGATGGTTATCCTTAATGTACAAATAATTCAATGCAAAATAATAAGAAAAATACTAGACCTCTAAAGAAATATTATGAAATGACACAAAACTTAAAAAAAATGAGTACTCAATACCAGAGAGGGTATGATGAAATAAGCACTTCCCCGACTATTGATAAGTTTGTAAATTCATATGTTTTTGGATGGCAATTGGACAATATATTTTACAGGTCTTAAAATACACTCATCGAGTTCAATAATCCCAACATCTAGAATTAATCGAAGGAAATAATCAGAAATAGGGAGTTGGAAATAAGTGTCTAACATTAAGATTTTGGAAAACTAAATTATAGTATACCCATTCAGTAGAATATTATACAGTCTTTAAAGATGCCCTTTTCAGAGTATTTGATAATCTGGGGGAACACTTACTCCTTTTGGCTCCATACATCAAAAAGGCAGGATACAAAAGAATCTATATAGTATGACCTTTGTAACTATGTAGTCGTGATAGGCTGAAAATGGCCCTTTAACAGATACCTATATCCTAATCACTAGGATTGAGTGCTGGCCTTCGAACTGAAAGATCTCTGGTTCAATTCCTAGTCAGGCACATGCCTGTGTTGCAGGCCAGGTCCCCAGTTGGAGGCATGTGAGAGGCAACTGATCAATGTGTTTCTCACACATCTGTGTTTCTCTCCTTCTCTTTTTCCCCCCCTTCCCCTTTCTCTAAAAATAAATAAAATATTTTTTAAAAAAGAGAAATAATCAATGCTGTGTATTAGGGGCAATTTTATTTTTCTCCTTTTCCTTAGACTCTTCTACATTTCTCGAATTTTCTACATATTTTTTTAGATGGAAAGACATTTTTTAAAGTCCTCACCTGAGGAGATTATATATATCTATATGTGTGTGTATATGTATATATGTACATATATGTATGTGCGTGTACACACACACACACTCACATATTAGAGAGAGAGAAATATCGATGTGAGAGAGAGACATCAATTGGTTGCCTTCCATATGTGTCTGGACAGGGGGTCCAACCTACAACCTTTTGGTGTGTGAAATGATGCTCCAACCAACTGAGCCACATGGGCCAGGGCTATTATGACAAAGTTTAAGGACATTCAAAGGACAAATAGTCTAAGAAATTGCCATATACACATCACCCAACTACAATAATGATCGACTCATAGCCAATCTTGCTTCATTTACATCTTCCCAATATTCTAAATAAAATACCCAATATCATATCAATTTACTCTAAATATTTTAGAGTATATCATTAAAAGATATGGACACTTTTACCATTATCATACCTTAAAAACAGCACTTTTACACAGCAAAGGAAACCATCAACAAAATGAATACACAATCTATTGAACAGGAGAAAATATTTGCAAATCATATATCTGGTAGGAGGTTAATATCCAAAATAAATAACGCTAAAGAAACAATATAATTAAAAAATAGGCAGAGAATCCAAATAGACATTTTTCCAGAGAAGACATAAAGATCATCAACAGACATATGAAAAGGTGCTCAACATCACTAATCACCAGGAAAATGCAAATTAAGACCACAATGAGATATCACCTCACACCTGTCAGAATGGTTATTATCTAAGAGACAAGAAATAAAGTGTTGGTTGTACAAATAAACATTGATGTTTGAACAATTAAAAAAAGTGTTGGTGAAGTCCTAGAGGAAAGGGAACATTTTCTTGTGTGTGGGAATGTAAACTGGTGCAGCCACTATGCAGAACAGCATGGAGTTTCCTCAAAATAATTAAAAACAGAACTACCATATTACTCAGCAATCCCACTTCTGGGTACATACTCAAAGAAAATGAAAACACTAATTTGAAAAGATATACATACCTCTGTGCTCATTGCAGCATTACATTACAAAATTATTTACAATAGCCAAGATATGGAAGTAACCTAAGTGTACATTCATGAGTGAATAGGTAAAGAAGATGTGATATACGTTTGTATGTATGTATGTTTGTGTGTGTGTATATATACACACATGAATATTATTCAGCCATAAAAAAGCAAATGTTGCCATTTGCAAGGACATGGATGTGCCTTTTCCTGAGTGAGGGGTAGGGGTGGACAAAATGGGTGATGGGGTCAAAAGGTACAAGTTTCCAATTATAAAATAAGTCATAGGGTTCTAATGTATAACATGGTGAATATGACTTATACTATATTGCATTTTCAAGTCACTTGGAGAGCAGATCTTGAAGCTCTCATTACAAGAAAAAGTTTTTTGTGACTGTGTATGGTGAAGGATTTTTACTGGACTTATGGTGGCCACTCAATATCAAATGATCATGTCGTACACCTATAACTAATACAATGTATGTCGATTATACCTCAATAAAAATAGAAATTATTCCTTCAGGTCGTTAAATATCTAGTTTGTGTTCAAAGTTACAACTCTCTCATAAGTCTTGTAAATGTTTTTATTTTACAGTTTTTTTTTGTTTATACCAGAATACAAAAAAGGTTTACAAATTATAACTGGTTAATACATCTCCTAAGCCTTTATTAATCTATAGTAAATATTAACCCTCAATCCCTTTGTTTATTTTTAATCTTACAATGTGTTTGTTCAAGAAAATAGGTTTATTTGTCCCATGGGGTAGTCTACATCCTGGTTTGCTGATTATGGCACATATATGTACATATATGCATACACACATATCACACATATACACATATCATGGCACATATATGTACATATATGCATACACTCATATCCTCTTTCTGAGATAAATGAGTATACTATGCATGTAAAAAGTTATTTTGAAAACATGATTGTAACTCTTAGTCAGAATTGCAGTCTCCTAAAATTTAGCCAAGAACTATATTAAAAAGGATCAGAAGGAAAAAGTGGTAGATGAAATGAAAAGCATAGCCCTGGCTGGTGTGGTTCAGTGGATTGAGCACCAGCCTGCAAACTGAAAGGTCACCAGTTCAATTCCTAGTCGGGGCACATGCCTGGGTTGTGGGCCGGGCCCTTAGTTAGGGGTGTGTGAGAGGCAACTGATCAAGGTATCTCTCTTTCTCTCTTTCTCCTTCCCTTCCCCTTCTAAATAAATAACATCTTAAAAATAAATGAAAAGCATAAAGAAATCAATGGATATTGACATCAGGGAGGGAAAAGAAAGAAAGAAGCCAGCACGTTGAAAAAAATTACAAATTAATAATGAAAACAGTGAGAAGCATAAACAACAGAATGGGAAGAATAGAGATGTTAGTTAGTTACATTGAATTCATTTGTGTGTTCATTCCTTTAATGAGTCATTCCCTATTTACTGAGCACCCACCAAGCATAAGATTCTATATTGCATATTATAATGTTGATAAAAGTACTATAATGGAAAAAGAGAAATGTTTGGGAAAGAAGTATGAAAATTACTTATACAGTTCCCTGGACATTTGTTTGGCTTAGCATGCATCAGAATTGGAGGCCAGGGTGGAGTGGAAGAAGTGCAGGGCAGCGGGATTTCGTGGACGGTGGTCCCGGCATTTACAAGTGGACCTTTGTCAGAGTTGATGTGGCAGCTGTGAAGTCCATGACTTGCCGACCCTCTGGGCAGAGTCTCCAGTTTCAGATCTTGCAAACAGGTATTTATAATAAACAACTTCAAGAAATTTTTGCAAACTTCTACTAACTTACTTTTAAAGTATATTTTTCTTCCAACTGTGACACAGTCATTGTGAAAAATATAAATCATCAGAAATAGAAATTATTAAAAGTGAAAGCCTTCCCAACCACTATTGTGTTCTAAAGTTTCAAGACTCATAGTATTCTGTTTTTTTTTTTTACTTGTAAACATTTATAAAGCTCTGAACTTCTCAGACAAAAAAGAAATTTTTCCCTTTGGAACTTAGTTAATTATAGCTTTTATTGAAAAAATAATTTGCCTAGGGTCACACAGCTACCGAAGATGATCAAAGGTTCAAACCCACAGTCAGTCCAGCTTCTAGAGCAACTGCTGTCAGGGCTTCCTAGGGCAGTGCCAACTGAAAGAAATATAATCTGAAGCACATATGTAATTTGAGGTTAATGCATTTCATCGTACCTAATAGATCCAAATTATTATTATTTAAATTTATAAACAATATGAAAATTATCAATGAGGTATTGAATATTATTTGTTCATTCTCTTAAAAAATATCTTATTTATTGGAGAGAGAAAGACCTGTTGTTCTACCCATTTATGCATTTGTTGGGTGCTCCTTGTATGTGCCCTGACCAGGGATCAAACCTGCAACCTTGGTGTATCAGGATGATGCTCTAACCAGCTGAGCTACCTGCCAGGGTGTCATGCTGAGTCTTCTCAACTTGGCATGTATTTTGCACTTTCAGAGCATCTCATTTTGGAATCACCACATTTTAAGTGCTCAGAAGCCATGTGTGGCTAGTGTGGCTATTCTACTGGACAACACAGGGCTAGGGAGTTTGATTTGTTCATTTAACAGATGCTTAGTACAGGACTACCAAGTACCAAGCACCATGCTGGGTACGGGGGAATCGGTGATAAGTGAGATATGGAGTTCACGTTCTAGGGGAGGAGGCAAAGGAAAAACAATAACATACCACGCACAAGATAATGGTTAAGATTGTGACTATGATTATAAAAAAAAAAAAAGGTAACAGAGATACATAGAGAATTACATTAGATAAGGTAGCTAGGAAAGGTACTTTTGCAGAGGTGACATTGGAATAGAGACCCAGGTAACAAAAGTAATGATGATGACAATGACAGGTTGATTACTTTGGGGCTTATTATACTCTAGGTGCTTCTTTCTATACATTAACTCATTTTATCTTCACCAAAAATTAATAGGCTGTGTCTATTATCATCCCCATTTTCCAGATGAGGAGACTGAAGTGTAAGACATTTAGTAAATTGCCCAAGTTTACACAGTAACTGTGAAGGAGCTGCTTAAGCAGACCCGAGGAAGAAGAGCTGTCCATGCAGGCGAATTAGAGTGTCCAAGTCTCAGGGGACAGTGGCAGGTTAAATAATGGCCCCAATCATCTCTAGATCCTAATCCCTGGAACCTGGAGAGGTTGTCTTATAGGGCAAAAAGGGCTTTACAGATGTGATTAGATTAGGGATCTTTAGATGGGGACATTATCCTAGATGACCCGAATGGGCCAAGGGTCCTTACAGGAGATGGGCAGAGGGGAATCTGACCTCGGAAGGCATGATGACTATGCAGGAGGCAGGAGTGGTGGGAGAAAGGGCAGGGGCCAAGGAATGCAGGTAGCCTCCAGAAGCTGGGAAGGCAAGGGAACCAATTCACCCTTGAAATCTCCAGAAGGGATGTAGCCCTGCTGACCCATTGATTTTAGCCCTGCATGACTGCCAGAACCACAAGAGAACAAATCTGTGTTGTTTTAAACCACTAAGTGTGTGGTAATTTGATGGCAGCAATGTGGCAAATGCAGGAACTGCACGTGTCCTTGTCTGTGTTCTTTCTCACCTCCAGGTCTTGCCTTTCTGTTTTCTTGGCACCCCCTCCCCTCTTGGCACCCTCTGCCTTCGCAGGCCTCTCTGCTTCAAACTCTGCTATGATTTTCCAGAATCCCCTCGGCTTGTTTTCTCTTTCCTACACATTCTTGAGCACTTTGTGTAAATCGGTGTGCATCACTTACACTCCCATGCTACAATGTACCCTGCTACTTGTCTGAGTTTTGCTTTTGATGATGAACTTCCTCAGGGTAGGGAACCTATGTTTTGCCTCTTTCTAGCCCCAGTAATCAGCAAAGGTCTGGTAAGTAGTAAATAGTTCCATTCAAGTTTATGGAATAAAAAGAAACAAACGCAGTGAGGAATCACACTATATGAAGTTCCCAAGACAAAAGCAACCTACTTAGTAGTCCCTCGCATTCTCTGACCATGTTCCGATGGCCACAAAAGGATGGAGCAGTGTCTCAGGAAGACTTCCCATTCCCTTCCCATTCTGACCTTGAACTATGTCGTCTGATGGCATCCTAAATCAGACAGCCTCCCCAGGTACTCTGCACTGTGACCCCACACCATTATTTCTGGTCGCTGGGGTTCCACAGCTCCACCAATGATTAATGATGTGAAGAAGGTTTTACAAGGTTCTAAGAGCACACTGAATTGTAACTTCACACACTTGCAGCACTTTCTGTAGGAAAAGTGATAACAGTTCAATCAATGCTCTTTTAAAACATTCCCATTTTTCTCAACGTAAAATTCAAATAAAAAATTTTAGAAACCATCTGTAATTTCTCAACCCAGAGTTAATTGATAACATTTTAGAAAGTTTATTGTTATTTTGAAATTAGTACACTCCCATTGTCAAAAATATAAACAATTCAGAAGAACATAAAGTAAAACACAGATGAACGTCTAATTTCACTCCCCAGAGTTAATTATCATTAATGTTTGGTTATAGTTTTGTCCAGCCATAAATAAACTACTTTAACCATTATTATTAATAATTTTATTATTATTTTTTGTCTTATTTTTAAAAATATATTTTATTGATTATGCTATTACAGTTGTCCCATTTCCCCCCTTCATTCCCCTCCACACTGTACACCCTCTCCCACCCACATTCCCCACCTTTAGTTCCTGTCCATGTGTCATAATTAGCTTCTACAATTCCCTCACTATTCTTGCCCTCCCCCTGTCTATTTTCTACCTACCGTCTATGCTACTTGTTCTCTGTACCTTCCCCCCTCTCCTCCTCCCACTCCCCTGTTGCTAACCCTCCATGTGATCTCCATTTCTGTGGTTCTGTTCATGTTCCAGTTGTTTGCTTAGTTTGCTTTTGTTTTAGGTGTGGTTGCTAATAATTGTGAGTTTGCTGTCATTTTACTATACATGTTTTTTATCTTCTTTTTCTTAGATAAGTCCCTTTAACATTTCATATAATAAGGGCTTGGTGATGATAGACTCCCTTACCTTGACCTTATCTGAGAAGCACTTCATCTGCCCTTCCATTCTAAATGAAAGCTCTGCTGGATAGAGCAATCTTGGATGTAGGTCTTTGCCTTTCATGTCTTGGAATACTTCTTTCCAGACCCTTCTTGCCTGCAAGGTCTCTTTTGAGAAATCAGCTGACAGTCTGATGGGAACTCCTTTGTAGGTGACTGTCTCCTTATCTCTTGCTGCTTCTAGGATTCTCTCCTTCATTTTAATCTTGGCTAATGTAATTCTGATGTGCCTGGGCATGTTCCTCCTTGGATCCAACTTCTTTGGGACTCTCTGAGCTTCCTGGACTTCCTGGTAGTCTGTTTCCTTTGCCAGATTGGGGAAGTTCTCCTTTGTTATTTGTTCAAATAACTTTTCCACTTGTTGCTCTTCCTCTTTCCCTTCTGGTGCCCCTATAATTCAGATGTTGGAATGTTTCAAGATGTCCTGGAGGTTCCTAAGCCTCTCCTCATTTTTTTGAATTCTTGTTTCTTCCTTCTTTTCTGTTTGGTTGTTTCTTTCGTCCTTCTGGTCCACTCCATTGATTTGAGTCCCAGTTTTCTTCACATCACTATTGGTTCCTGGTACATTTTCCTTCACTTCACTTAGCATAGCCTTCATGTTTTCATCTAATTTGCAACCAAATTCAACCAATTCTGTGATCATCCTGATCACCAGTGCTTTGAACTGTGCATCTGATAGGTTAGCTATCTCTTCATCGCTTAGTTGTATTTTTTCTGGAGCTTGGATCTGTTCTTTCATTTAGGCCATTTTTTTTTTTTTTGGTCTTGTCATGCCTGTTACATATGAGGGGTAGAGCCTTAGGTGTTCACCAGGGCGGGGCAACCCAGTCACTAGGTTGTGATGCTGTTATGTGGGGGCGGGGTCCAAGAGGGAACAATATCGCTTGCTCTGCTCTCTGTTGGATTTCAGTTCCTTCTACCGCTTCCCCCAAGCAAACTGAGCCCTTCTGGTGCTGATTCCCATGTGGGTGGGTTTGTGTACATTTTAGGACCCTGTGGGACTCTCCAACAAACTCTTCTGTGAGGCTGGGAGTCTCTCCCAGCACCTCAACCCCCACAGTTGTTTTCAATCGGTGTTTTGAGACTTTATTTCCCTGCACTGGGACCCTGGGTTGCGTGGTCTGTCTCGCTGCCCAGTTTCGCCTGGTTTACCTGCGCGTGAATGTGGGACTTCCCAGTCAGCCAGCCACCTTGCATGCTGTGCCCTGCTTCACAATCACTGCCACACTGCATCTGCCCGTTGCCACCCTGTGCCCGGGGTCTGCCAGCTGCCGCCTGTGCGCCTGGAGTCTGTCAGCTGCTCCCTTGTGTGCCACAGCTTTTTTTTTGCCATGACACCTCTTCTCCTGACTGCCCAACTTCGCCCCTCCTACTGGTCTGGATGAATGTGTCTATTTTAACTCCTTGGTTGTCAGACTTCCATACAGTTCAATTTTTCTGTCGTTTCTGGTTGTTATTTTGTTTCTAAATTGTTGTCCTTATTTTGTCCTTATTTGTTGTCCATCCTTATTGTTGTGTGAGGAGGCACAGTGTGTCTACCTACACCTCCATCTTGGCCAGAAGTCTCCTAAAGAAACTACTTAAAACAACTCATAAAAACACACAACATCTCAACAAAAGTAATGGAAACAAATAACAAATTCCACATAATAATCCCCCTAAATTCACCTACTAAAATTAATTTCTTTTTTAAAATCCCAGTCTTGTTTTTATGAGCAGCTGAATGAATTCGGTGAGGGATGCACTTGCTCATGAGCCCTGTGGGCACAGCACCTTCCTGGATGTTCGTCAGACAGTGGGCAGGGATAAAGGGGTGGATGAGAGCTCTCTCGATACTTTATCAGCATTGTGTGGTTACACGTACAATACCTGCATTTTATAAATGGTGAAAATAACGCAGGTGAAAAGTCTTAACATGTCTAATAGCGAATGGCTGCACTAAGTAAAGAAACCTGGAGTCTTGAATTTCTATTTTTGGTTTCTGTTCCACTTCTCATCACTGAGGAATTGACAGCTATGTGGTGCTGTAAGTGATAACTTGGATAAATAAATAATGTGTGAGTGATTTTATTTAATCTCCAAGGTTAAACAAAGTTCAAGATGAAGCCATAGAATTTACCCGTTGATATAGCTTTCGTTGTGACTGTTTTCAAGAATATAGACTTTGTGGCTGATTTATTTTCTTTAAATATACACTATGCATACTTTCCAGAATCAGCTACAGGCCTGACCTTGAAAAAACAGCCTCCTTACTTCTAGAGAAATTAGTTACCTTTGCAAAACAGGTTGAAAAGGTTAAGGTCTGAAATGAATTCTGTATTTGCCTATTGACTTTCATGAGAATGCGGAAGATATGGACTTCACAAACAATTGTGAGAACCTTACAAAATTCACACTCGCCACAACTCAGCTCTACCCTTGGATTTTGCTTTTTGGCAACATTTTTACCATCATGTTTTTGGATATGGTGTGGCTGTGGTAGTACCAGCAGTCTTCCAACCTCTGCACTACAGCCATAGCGACGAAAGTCTAGCAATGGCATGCTTTTCAATCACTTTGTAAACACCCAATCACCTTTTACTTGAAGTGCCTCAAGTGGTTTCTATTTTCTATACTGATTTTTTCAGGTAAAAGAAATAAATAGAATGCAATAGCGGCCTTTATGAAACTTACTGTTCGGAGAGATGGACAATACGACTGGCGGAAGGCTCTAACAAAGGTCGAGATGGAAAAGACACTATGGGGGTAAAGAGTGAGAGCACAGCATGGTAAGCGCGGTTCAGTTATCTATGCTGCAGAGCAAACCACCGGGCTCATTTTTCTCACAGTTCTGTGGATCGACTGGGCTTAGTTGGACAGTTCTCCTGTTGGTCTCATGTCCCTGCAGTCAGGTGCTGACTGGGGCTGGAGTTTTCTGCTCAACTGAGACACTGGTGTGGTGGGCCTTTCTCCTTCTCCATGTTTTCTTAGTGCCTCTCCTCTCCATGTGGCCTCTTCCTGTGGGCACTTTGTGCAGTCTTTCCAGCAAGGTGGCTGGTCTTTGACATGGTAGTCAGGGCTCCCCCAAGCCCACGCATGGAAGACACCGGGTTTTCCAAAGTGGTCCAGAACTGGCACAACATCAGTTTTGCTTCAGTTCCCTGGCTAAAGTGAGGCACAGGCCCAGCTCAGATTCCATGTGGATAGGGACTACACAAAGATGTGGACAATAAGAGGAGTGATTCATTGGGGGTCATCTTGGAAACTAGCTACTACAGAGGGACACTCTGTGGAAGTTGGGATGTTTCCTTGGCAAGCATCCAATAGTTGATGAACTAAGAGACTTGATCAGAAGACCCAGGGTCTGGTTCAGATCCTAGCACAGCTATTACTCAATAAATGTTAGTATAAAGAATAATGGAAGAAAAGAAGAAAGGCAGGCAAACACAGGAAGTATAAGTTGGTGGGCCCTTCCAACCAGAAGCAAAAGAACAGTCTTTAGGGGCAGTAATGTAGCTTTCAGGACCTGCATGTATACCTATGGGTTCAAGAATGGAAAGGCCTGAGAGTCCAGACTAGGGAATTTGGACTTGGCCCTTCAGACTATGAAGGCTACTAAACAGTTTTAGGAAATGGAGAGGCTTTGATCACATTCATATACTGGAGCAATCTCTCTCTGGCCTAAGTGAAGTATCAGGGTAGTCTGGGAAAGATGGTGCTAGAGATCGTGAGACCAGTGAGGCTGTTGCAGTGGGCCTGGTAAGGGTGCAAGAGAGTGTTTGGGAAAAGTGTGGCAGTGAGGAAGCAGAGGGGGACACATTGAGAGAGTCCTGAAAGGCAGAATGAACAGACCCAATATTCTGTGATTTGTGGTGTGACCAAGAGGGTTTGAATATGTATGAGGACATTGATCTTAATATGCATTTCCCTCCATAGATTTATTATAAAATAATACATATGATGATGTGTATGTATGAATTGAATACATGGTTTAAAAATAAATACAGCATAAGAAATGGCACGTTCCCAAAGTTTCTGATGTAAAACAAAATGTGAACTTTGTGCTGTTAATGGAATAAACTGCCACCATTAGAAGAAGCACTGCCCCACTCTCACTGAAGTGAACAGGAAGCTGGAAGGGAGGAACCAGTTCTTTTTCTGGCCTTCAGCCTTCAAGCCTCCTTCTAGTGCCTCTTAATAGTTGATAAATACAAACCAGTAGCCACTTGCCAAAGGAGAAATGTACTTGTTTTCAGTCTTGGCTCAGGTCTGGAATCACAAAGGAGAGCTTGGAAGGATGGGGCTGAGACCCAGAAATAAGAGCTTAGCAATCATATCTGAATGTAAAAGTATTCGACATGAGCTGTCCTCCCCTAACCCTCTCCTTTCTCTTCCATTTCTAGCTCAGCTTTCCTCCTCCAAACAGGATTTGAGTTGGTTTCCAATACAGATACATACTGAATAAGATACTTCAACTGAAAAGGTTTAAAATAAATGAAGATCATACACCATTCAGAGCAGCATTTTCAAAACTTTGTATGGCAACCAAAGCAGAAATGTATTTTGTATTGTGACTTCTTAGACATAAGCATCTACAACCAAAAAAGGTTCACGAAGCAATCCTTATCCTCACTATGCCTGATGCGCTATGATATTTTCCATTTTATTTAATTTTTAAAAAGTCTAACAACAGCCCACTAAGCTGACTTCATCAGTTTTTAATAGGTTGCAACCTACTGTTTGGAAAACACTGATTTATAGAAAGGAGAGTCCCAGTGTTTTATAATTACGTATAACATTTGGGGTCTGTCTCCCTATCGGAAAGTACCTTTCACCTACACTACTTTATTGAGCCCTGACAATACTCCTGTGAGGCACGTATCTCCCCTGACTTACTAACGAGACAAGAGACAGCAGGATACCAAGTTGTTTGCCACATAGTTCAGGAGGGAAATGAATGGTGAACACAGAACTGGAAACAATCTTTTTTGATTGAGAATCTCAGCTTTTCTCTATAGGGTATGTCAGTGTGAGAGACACAGTTTAGCTCTAATTAAACAGGGATTTCAGTCTTGAGCTTTCTAATTGATAAGGCAGACCATGAGTCGTGCAGTACTCATCGTCTGATTTCCACATTAACTTCTATATTTGGCCAGAAACCTTTCTCTTTCTTATCCATTGGATCAGAGGACAAAGGGCAGGGTGAAGGTTGGCTTGTGTTTTACCAAAATCTGTTCGTTTGTGTCTCTGTTTGTCCAGAGGAGAAATAATCAGCTCTAGAAACTTCTGCTCTAGAAAATTAGGCTTTCAATGTGAAATGAAACTTAATCATGAGCTTATTTCTTGCAATATATACAATTATGTACTATTTTCAGTACTAAAAAGCTCTTTAAAAATATTTCGTATTTTGTATTGGATTTCTAGAGCTGTTGAAGTGGGAATAGTTCCAGGTAGTATATCAACTTCAAATTGGCAGTATTTCCAGACAGATCTAGAATTGTGAAACTTCTGAATTTTTTTAGAGCATGAATAAATAAGAGAAATGGTTTTTCAAACTCTTTTTCCTTTGGAATTTAGACTAATTTAAAATTCAGGAAAATAATAGAACTTATTCAAATGATAGAAATTACAACAGAAATATTGTTATAATTTTTGTTGTGTAATTATCACCGGGAGTGAGAGTTCAGTGTGTTCTGTAATGCAGATGGGAATCTTGATCCACGCTGATGACGTGGCACACATTGAAAATGTCCATATGCTTTGTGTGGAGTGACTTGAAGCAATTCAACTTGAAGTTGAATTACAAAATGTTTTATAAAATTATAAGGGGCTAAAGTTTTCTGTGCTTTCAAAAGCCATATTTTGTTTATAGAGAAAACTAATTTTCATAAATCAAACAGCAAGAGCATGTTATGATGCCTATCCCAGCTCCTGATTACAAGTATAGCACACTTTAGTATGGGGACCTGGCACAGATGGCTTACCACTGGGTAGCCCGAAAGATCCATATCAGCCAGTCACTTTCACTGTTAAAACAGCTATTGGTAGCCACTGTTCACAGAGCTTGACCTACCTTGCGCAGTCCTCCTTTCCCACTGCTCCTGCTGTCCACAGGAGGCAACTTCCTCAAGGCTGGCTGCCAGCCCAGAGTCTGCATGGCTCCTGTTTCCTGTACAGGGAGGCTTCCGGTTGCTCTGCCTCAGTTTCCCATTAGGTTTACTGCTCCCTCATCTAGCTCGTCGGAGTTGGGTTTGAGTAAAATCTGGTGCAGTGTCAACCCAGAACTTTCTTCCTCAGACCCTTCTTCAGGAGGGTTTCTAGGTGATGCTGTTGACATTAAAGAACTTAGTTTCAAACTTTTTTCTTAGAAAGAAAAAAATGAAATTCCTTATGCAATCATGTAATACTTTAGCAGTCAGCCAGCTTCTACCAAAGTTGTCACCCACATTTTCTTAAGACAGCATTTCCTGCCTTTAAACATTGTGTCAACACAAAGAATTGAGACCTGAGTAGACAGTTGGCATCAAGAGCAATGGTATTAGATGGCCATTCTGGTGGGGAAAAAGAGTATATAGGAAACTGTCCCTGGTGCTGGATACTCACTGATCATTGTCACCATTGCAGCCCACATAAGACACACCTTAAACCATGCACACAAACACACACAAGCCCCACAGGCATAGTCAGACATGAAAAGACAGAGACTCACCCTACGACTCCTAAGACACACACTATACCTATAGACACACAGATCTAAGGAGGGAGGGAGGATAAATGAGGGAATATCATAAGAACGGGCTGATTTCACCAACTCGAAAGGACACTGTAAGATAGATTTCATTCAAACTTAAGTGCATTGAACTGAATTAGTTGAAAGAGAGGATATGGAGAGGGTTACAGTGCTAGACAAGGGGGGCCAAAATTATTTTGGGAAATCAAAACAGCCTTTGTTTTTTGTCCACAAGGAGAAATCTGGGCAACCTGAGAACTATTTGCTCTGGTAAGTTCACTGAGAGTCTGTCCCATCTCCACCACCCGGCTTTTGCAAATTATAAGGGCTTCCCCGGCAAGCACTGCACGACTTCCAGCGGTGCCCAGCACAGAGTCGGAGTCCAGTGCGTGCTGCCGAATCCATTCAGGCTGCAGTCGGAAAGGTGCAAGGGAATCACAGGCAGCAAACCTGTTATTAAAACACACACACACACACACACACACACACACACACACAACACAAAAAAAACATAAAAGACACACACACAAAAACCCGATAGGCAGAACCTGAAATCATCAGCACCTCTCAGATATTATTACAACGCATGAATTACCTTTTAAGGTGAGACATTCTTTAGCCAACTGCAAAAAGAAATACATCGCAGAAAGAAAGGAGATTTTGTTTGCTGTACACGATTTCTGGCACTGTGCGATGCGACCCTACCTCCAAGGAGTTCCATAGTCCCGGGGGGGCCCGCCGCATAGCGCCACACTCACCTGAGTCTGCGATCCCAGCGCTCACTCTCAGTGGCTTTCGTGGCACGGCGTGAGTGGTGGGGAACCCTTGCAAGATACTCGGAATCCGGGGACCAGCAGCTTACGCAAGTGCGGGGAGCGCCAGGGCTCGTCTTGAAGCGCAACCAGTGTCCCATCTTTCGAAGCACCCAGTAGTGCTCCATGAGCGTACACCCCCTGCCAAAGATTTGGGAAGGAATGGTGGGGCTTGTGGCTTCGCTCCGGGAATTTTCGGGAGTGGAGGTGTAGGCGGGCGTTCAGCAAGCCGGTGGGTCCCGGGATCCCAGTCTGCACAGGACCGGCGCATACTTCATGCCGCGAACTGCGCGCGGCCTTGCGGGAACCCTGCTTTTCCTCCGAGGCCTGGAGGGCCTGCGGTGCGACGACTGTTTCCTGCTTGAGAGGAGTGTGGTCAGCTTGAAGAGGGCAGGCGGAGTGTCACCTCTGTAGTTCTGGGACTCGGGGAAAATCACGATATTGCCAGAAAGGGGCTCTTCCCAAGACCTGGCTTGTTGGTTTTCCGGCCTCCTCCCTCCCCGAGGAGACCGGGCTCCGCGAGGGACGCGGGCTTAGAACTGCAAGCGCTCAGCCCCCGCGGCCCACAAAGCACCCGTGTCCCCCCTCCAGCTGGGCGAGCGTGGCTGCGCAGAGCTAGGGGCTCACAGGTCGATCCCGTGTGAGTCGCCCTGTGAGCTGTGGCCTGAGGGGTCGGGACAAAGTCCTCTGGCTCTTGAGTGGCACTCCCAGCCAGAGCTCCTTCCTCTTTCTTCCTCTCTTCGAGGTCCCTCTGGCCAGCGGGGCTTGCTCTCCGCTGCCTCCTGCGGTCTCCCTGGAAGGCCGGCCTCCATTGGCAGCACCACCGCCCCTTCACCAGCCCTACCCTGCCCACTACACCGGGCCACGTAACAAACGCTTTAAAGACATCATCTCATTCCATCCTTGTCAGGAGCCCATTTTGTGGAAGAGAAAACGAGAGAATGAAGTGCCACACGTAGGTAAAGAGGCCTGACGTTCAAGTCTAAGGTGGCAGGCCTGGCTTTCTTCTCTGAGAAAGCTCCAGCAGCCCAGAAAGCAGCCGAGGGAGCCTTTAGAGAATCTTAGCAGTGGGGCCTGGTCCTCGTCAGCACCCGCTCCTTCCCATCGTGCCCTCCCAGCCCTGGGTGACAGAACGCATCTCCTCCGTAGAGTAGGGAACCCTGGAATACACAGGGACAGGCAGCGGGCGCGCCACCCCTCTCCCGGCCAGCGATCTGGGGGATGTTGGGACCGGAGCCCCCGAGAGGGGAGAGGCCTAGGTATGGAGCCCCTGAAGCTTCTTTGGCCCCCACGCTCCCCAGAACAAATCTCGTCTCCTCTGCCAACTGCCACGTAGCCCCAGCGGTCCTCCCCGCTGTTCAGCAGCCGCTTCCCTTGGATAAGAGGCAGACAGTCTTTTACCTGCGGAAGGTCGCTGTGGGAAGTCTAATGAGGTTCTTTAGGAAGAAGTGAGCAGTAAAGGTCAGTGGTTACATGAACTAGAGTCATCTCAATAGCGACAGCATGGGGATTTGTCAAAGGAGAGGACCGCTCAGGTGTCAGAAAACACCCTCCCCAATCCCTGCAGCAGCAGTTCCCCTGCACTTCGGAAAATAACGACGGTCCCTCAACAGTAGTGATGTGGAGGGATAACTACTTTCTAGATGCTGAGTCCAGCACGTTATTTTGTTCAAATCTCCATGCCGTATAACTCACCTCCACTTTACAGAGAGGAAACTGGGGCACAGGGACGTTGAATAATTCTATCAGGGTCATGGGCCCGTGTTAGAGAGACCTACGGTGGTAAGGTGCACACCCTGTACTCCAGCGTCCAGGTGGGGGTGGGGTGCGAAGAGGCTGCAGGGTGAGGGCTGCTCTCTGTGACCCATTTCACTGATGAGAAGGTTCTCTTTCCCGATGCACCTAATTTCTTTTCCTCCGAGGGGCGAATGATTCTATTTCTCTCAAAAACCAAAACAAAAATCAAAAGGCAAAAAGCAACAACTAAATAAAAACAAGTCCTGCGTCTCTTCGCAACCCAGAATACTAGCGGTCACTCCTGGGAGCCAGCGGACAGTCCCCCAGGCTGGGAGCGCAGAGGAGGTGGATTCCAGTGGGCGACTGGACCGACAGATGTCAGGAGGAACAGGGAGCTCCAGGAATCGGAAGCCCACTGCGTCAGGGCCTGTTTGTCCCTAGCACAAGGCACTCTGGACCTAGGGACTCAGGGGCACTGACTCACCCAAAGCAACGCTCCTTTGGGTGAGCCAAAGAAATAAAGCCTCTTTCCGACCACCTCTTGGGGAAGAAAAAGGAGACCAGTCACAGCCCTGGCCAACCCCAAGGTTCCCTGAGCCTCTCTGGCTAGTTCAGACCTACCCAGCTGCAATCCTACCCCATGCCTCAGGGCTCTCTTAGTGACAAAACCCATCTTGAGAAGTGGCTCAAGTAAAAACAAAACGAAACGAAACAAAACCGAGAATCCACATGCTAATACATTGCCCCAATCCCAAACGCATATGTCTTAATTATGGGCTCTTCCCTAGTTAGTATGGAAAAGAGAAATGCTACTTTGATTTGTAAAATGAACTGGTTGGCTACAAAACAAAGGAATCAGTTTTCATCTCTTTTCATGTTATCCGTATTTATTAAACATCTCCCACAAACATCACCTGCATTCAAACCAAAATTGACTTGGAAACCACAGACCTGTTTGTAAAGAACTGTTGGGTAATTTCACAACTTTAAATAAAAATAACCAGTTTCCTATCTCCTCAAACACATGTGTTTTTATCATTTCTAAAGATGTGGAAATCATACCGGCTCTGTGACTCAGTTCCAAAGTGGGTCGGGCAACCCTGCTCGCCCTCCACACGGCCTGTCTGCCCTGAGACCAGGAACTAAATCCACGTCCTGATTACAAAGTTCACTCAAGGGTCCATCTTTCTTTCCCAAACCCCTTGCCCCAGACCCATCTCTCCCTCTCTCTCTGGAAACGTTTGACCGAGGGGCACACAGGGACTCTTGCCCCCTCCTGCACCCCAGCCCTGCTGCTGCCCAGCTTCCCTTGTAATATATCTTCTTCAGACTGAAGACGTGCAGGGTGAAGTCAGGATGTGTTCTGGGGAAGTATGTTCTGTGCTAAATGGATTTTAAAAGAAAGGAGGAGAAGGAGGGGGAAAGAAATTATTCAAGTCCAAGGGCATCTATTTTGCTGGGTCTTTGAAACCTCTGATACTTCCTTACAATTATTTCTAAATGTTAAAGCAGAAGCCTGAATCAAAATGGCTCTGTTTCTGGGCACATACAAGCACTCCATTTAGCTGGCTTGCCATCTAATGGTTTGGGAGAATGTTCCAATTAGTACAGTTGTTGTCTTTTGAAGAGTTGGTTTCTCTAAAGAGGTCCGCTGGTTCTGGAATGCTGGGACCTGCATAACAAGTGGCAGAGGAGGCCGACCCAACAATATCACCCGAAGAAGACAGATCTACAGAAAGGGTCCCTTCTTCTGGAAGGTCAACCAGCGTTTCCCCACCGGTCCCAGTTGGCACAGGCACCTGAGAGCGCAGCCTCTCCCCTCCCACCTGGGGTGGGCGCCGCAGCACCTGCCCCATCAAACAGCCAGGGCTGGTGGTCCACACCTGGGGTCCTAGGCCTGCTCCCCGCTCCTCTGTGAGTGGTCAAAGCCTCTGGCAGGGAGGAGCCCCCACCTCTCACCGGGGTTCCTGGGGACGCAGGGGCGCGACACTGGAGGGCTGCGGCGACGCACTGAGGCCTGGCGGCAGTCGGCCTTCTCGAGCTGTAACAGGGACAGCAGGTGGCACAGCTCCCCCGGGGGGCGGCGGTGGTGGCAGCGCCAGCAGCTCCTCGCCCGAGGTCACCGCGCAGTCCTGCTCCGGCTCCCCGTCCCCGCCACCCTCGGCGGCTGTTCCGCAGCCGCGCTTCTTGTCCTCCTCTTTTTTCCACTTCATGCGGCGATTTTGGAACCAGATCTTGATGTGCCTCTCCGTCAAGTTCAGCATGACAGCCAGCTCCACCCGGCGGGGTCGAGAGATGTATTTGTTGAATAGGAACTCCTTCTCCAGTTCCAGAAGCTGCGCGCGGGTGTAGGCGGTGCGCGTCCGCTTGTTCTCCTCGGGTTCTGCGGGGTAGGCGTTGCCTGCGGGAGACACAGCGCCTGAGTGTGGTCCCCCGACCCCTGGCTCCTCTTGCCCTGCCGTCTCTCACGCAACCCAACCGTTCAGCCCCAGTCCTACGAAACCACCGCTTCTGCCACTCCGCCGCCGAGGCCCAGTGCCTACCCCAGTATGGGCCCACACAGCCGCTGGTGGCCTTTTCTGGGAGGTCCAGGCTCTCGTGGGCCCTGCGGTGGGCTCTAGGGACAAGTGGTTCTTGAATGGGTTCCCTTAACTGGTGTTCGTGTTGATGCTGGTTACAATGCACAGTATAGATATCTAAACCTACTTGATTCTACAAAGGCAATAAAATGTTTTTAATATGTAACTAAAACAACAACAACAACAACCCCACTTTCCGCAGATGACCCACAGTAAGAAATACGTTACAGATCGCTACCTAGTTCACACAGACGTATAACCGACACAAAAATTTCAGGACATAAAATCAACCGTTACCATATATGATGCTATTTAATTTTTTCCTGTTGTTTACTATTTCATTTCTTTTAAAAAGGTATCAACCCAGTAAATTGATTTCACTACCAAGTAATAAGTGCAAACTTAGTTTAAAAAACCTTGAGCTAATAAAAACGCTGAAAAACCTTGAGTTAAATAACTATATATGTGTGCATGTATAATATCTATAGTTATGTCTGACCATGTATCCTCTCTCTTTAGTTTTATTGTAATTGGCCCCAACTCAGAAACCAGTATATTTTCTATAATTGTTCTCATTTTAACCTCTGCTGGGCCCCTGCCCTGAAAAAGAAGGGGAACTATTCTGGGCCTCTAAGAAGGTCACGATCAGCCTCAGCTGCTCTGTCCTCGGCCCCCAGTCCTGGCTGAGGGGAGGCTAGGAGGCCTGAATCCCTCTGCGGATTGGAGGAGGTTGGGGGGGGGGGCGTCAAGAGCTCCCAGCTGTGAGCCCAGACTTGGGGAAGCAAGAACCGGCCTGATCCTGTAGGTTAGCGCTGCACAACCTGTGTTTGCCGCCTGACTCCTTAAGGCCCCAAGCCTTTCCTTTCTATTCAAGATACTGACTGTCTGGGCGGTGGACTCTGTTGGGATAAATTTTACTAAAACTCTGGGACAAGGCCTACATCTGTTCACGTTAGGGCAGAGGTAGGAAACATTTCTCCTGTGTCTTCTGGCCAGGCTTCAGGGAGCTGGTGTTCGGGTTAAGGGAGGAGGGTTAATTACACAGTGGAGCCTGCTGGTTCCCCCCGTCCCCTGCCACGCTAAAAGTTGGCTCCTAGAAGATGCAGAGGCTCAGGCCTGAGTCAAGAAGGAGGTCTGCTTGCTGCAGGGCATCTCTGGATCTTACACTTCCAAGCCTTCCCTGGCCTGGGAAAGAAGCCTGCAGAAACACTTCAAAAGCCCCACCCCACCCCCCCACCCCCCCACCCCCGCCAGCGTTCTTAAATTCAACCCTCCTTAGTGAAGGAGGTTGAGGGGCCGCAGTTGCTGGTGTTATTAGGAAGGTGGCCAGGTGCTGGGCAAGGAGATCCTGCCGGTGAGTCGGAGACAGTCTTTCAGAAGCCCCTGTTGTGTTAGTGTTCATATCTGTACTACAAATAAAAGCCCTTTGGTCACTTCTTTGTCCTCAGGGACGTGAAAACCCACTATGCGGATTCACAGACCCTTGAAGTCCGCTGGGTGGAACGTTTACCCGGGGAGGACCCTCTCCCACCCCGCCCCAGGCAGCTTCCAGGAAAGAGGGTTTGGGCCCCTTACTGGCTGGCTGAGCCTGCAATGGGCCAGAGGGTGCCAGCAGAGGCCCCTCAAGCCCCGACGCTCCAGACCGGGGATGTCACCCTTCCAGGGTCCCTTCCATGCCCCTGGCAAGGTTGCCGGTTTTCCTTCGGGTTTTACTTTCTGGCTTTTTGGATCCACTGGAGCCCAAGCTCCACCAAAGCTGGCATAACAGCCTTGCGGGAGAAGGATAGGAAATTTAGCCCACCTCAGGGCCTCCCAGCCCTTTTCCTGGAGGAGCCGCCAGCAGGGCCCGGGCCCGAAAGGCCGGAAACGCGTGTCCCCAGGGCCCTGCAGAAGGGATCCCGAGAGAGGGACCGCAGCTCCCCGCAGGAAACTCCGGGCTGAAGGCCCTCCACCCCGACCGAAGGACGCTGTCCTCCTGCCTCCCGCGAGACTCCGAGTTCTTAGGCCCGGGCCTGGCAGGCTGGTAAGTGCGCAGAAGCAGCCAGCACATCTGGAACGGCCTTGGGCCGGGGTTTCGCCGCATGTGGGGAAGGAAGACTGTGGCTGAGTTTGTTGTTGCCCTGTCCTGCCTCAGGACCTGCTCGGTCCTCACACTCAGTTTCAACAGAAGGTGAACTAGGAAAGGTGAGCCCTGGGACTCGGAGCGAGCCGGGACCCCCGAAGCCCCGACTGGCTGTGCCGGGGTCAGGGCCAGGCGCGACCGGCCAGGCCGCGAGAAGCGTCAGGGGCGCCAGCTTGAGCCTCTCCCCGTACTCTCGATTGGGAGTTTGAAGGAAAGAAAAGTCAACTATTTGCAGTGCAGGTGTGACCAGAAGTGGCTTCGGCACGGAAGCGATAACATTGTGTGGCCGGGCCGTCACAGGCCGCGTGGGAAATCGCAGCCAGCTCAGGGCGGGGAAAGGACGGCGGGAGGGCGAGAGCGGGGTCTCTGCTCCCCGCCTCCAGCTCCGGGGAGACCTTCTGTTACCCGCCTCGGCCCAAGGCCAAAGAGACCCAGGGCTCCCGCTTCCTTGGGCCGGCTGCGCAGAAAGAGCATCTCCTTGCTCAAACTGACTTCCTGCAAGCAGCGCGGGGAGACCCCTTCCCACACTTTTGTTTGGTCTAAAGTGAAGTCAGCATCGCAGACGCCCGGCCCAGCTGCCGGGCTCTTAGGTGAGCGGCCGGTCCCTGGCCTTGCGGTGAGCCCCCCACCTTGCCTCAGCTTCTGTCTGGTGCCCCCTGGCCGCCGGACACCCCAGCTTTCCCGCACGTACTGGGTGCCCACGACTGCCACCGTGCTGTAGTGAAGCCGCCCGACACAGCGCACCTGGGGGCCCGGGCTCCGAAGGCGCGCTCCTGCCGCTCACAGGTACCCCGAACCCTGCTCCATTTCTTCCACGCGACCTCCCGGGTGTCCGGGGTGGGAGGATCCCCAACTGGAAGAGGATCGGAGGCTCTGAAGCCTTGAGCTCTGCCAGACCTTAGTTCTCTGGGAGGGGCGCTGGGAGCGAGTGGCTCCCGCAGTCCAGCATGCAGGGGAGACAGAGGTTTAAGCCCCCAGGAGCAGAGCTGAGAGGCAAAGACGCTCCGAATGCGTCAGTGTGGGATGGCCCCGTTGGGTCCCAGTGTTCGACCCCGGGTTATCCTTAACGTCCAGGAACGCGAACTGGGAGAGGTCCTTCGGAGTGATCCGAGGTAGGGGCAGCCAGCTGAGAGAGGATAAGGAGAGAGGGGCCGGGATCCAGGCTTACCTGCCCACTGGCCTTTCCACGCATGAGCCTTGGTAGACTTCATCCACGGGAAAGGCAGCTGGACGCGGCTGGGCTCCTCCAGGGTGCCCGGATCGGCTCCATCCGGGAAAGGCCCAGCGGGCGGGTGGGGTAGCTCGAGTTGAGCGGGTAGGTGGTGGTGGAGGTGTGCCACCGTGGGGTCCTCGGCAAGCGGGGGCACCTCGTACGGGGAGATGTCCGGCGGGCTGCCTTGCTCCAGCGCGCCCAGGGTGCTGGGGAATGGAGGCGGCGGCAGCGGGGGCTGGCGGCCCATGTACAGGCAAGCAGGGGGGCTGGCGCTGAACTCAGGCGCGGGGCCCCGCTGGAACGCGCACGGGTTCTTGTAAAGCTGCGTGGCCGCGTAGAACTGCTCCTCGCCGTTCATGCTGCTGCCGGGGCTTGGGGACCCGGAGTTGGGAGCTGGAGCCGGCAACTCGAGGCCGCGCTGCTTTCCCACTGCCGGCGCCACGCCTGTTCGCTTTGACAGCTGCGCTAGGCTCGCAGGGGGAGCCCGCGGCTGGCGGGGACTCGCGGGCGGGCCGCCCGGCCATAGGCTCCTCTGTGACCCACGTGGCTCAGCCCGGGGCCCTTATTGGCCGGACTGACTGCCTTAAGAAGCCAGGCCCAGGCCCGCGCGAGCGCCCGCGTTCGTTTCGATTTTCTCTCCCAGCTGAGCTCACTGCACACACCAGTGTGCACCATGGGCAGGGCTCTCCGAAGGTGGGCGCGCATGAAAATCTTAGAACTTCTATTCATTTATAAAACCAGTTTCATTAGATTTTAACTTCTATTATTTATAGAAACAGTTTCATTAGCTTTTAAACGATCTGTGGTATGTTTGACAAATAATTTATGTATGTACATACTGAGGTTTTACATTTAAACTTTTTTTTTAACTGTCAGGGAATACGGTCCAAAACGCTTGCAGACCTAGCTCTACAAGTCGGAAGCAGTTGGTTCTGCTCCGTGTGTGCGGTTTGTACACAGGCACCAACGACACCGATGAGCTAACACAGAAAGACCCAGCTTTTGCTGAAATGTTTTTTATCTGTGGCTGTGCCGCGACACTTCTGGAGAGTAACCTGTAACTTCTGAAGCATCCACGGTGTCTTTTTATTTTGATAAAATTATTAAGCATTACTAACTTTGATTTTGATAAATTGGGACTCGAATGGTTTCCTCGGGTGGCAAGGAGGGGAAGAAGTGGAGACTACTCCCTGGTTCGATTGAAAGAAGGCAGGACGCCGGACGGGGGAGGTAGACAGTGTTTACAAAAGAAATAAAAGTACTGCGTTCTTATGATAACGTCCGCCTGGGCTTCCATCGGTTGGGCAACGTCTTGGCACTCCGGGGTCCTGACTTCAATGGAGCTCCTTTGCCCGACTCCATGGGGCGACAGGCTGCCTCCGCGGGGCAGTGGCTGCCACTCTGGGCCTGGGCCGGACCAACGCTGCTGACCGTTCTCCCCTGGGCGTCCTGAGCCGCCTTGGGCCGGATCCTGTCGAAATGAACCTATTCCTTAAACAAGGTAGGGGTTTAGAAAAACTAGATACTTTTGCAGAAAAGCCTAGACAAGAGGGAGCATGAAGCCCAAGGAACCAGCAAGAGGAAAATCACTACAATTTGACCTTCCTAAAGAACAAGCTGCATCCAGTCCTTTAACAGGTAGATTTTAATATTTTTTTCTCCTAGTGGAAATATTTGCGTTTCCATGTGTGCAGATTGAGTGCACTAAGCAAAAAGCCTCGGTGGGACTTGACTTCTCTGAAGAATTCTGTTAGACGCTTGTGCTGTCTCAGAACAAGCGTGTAGGGGTGTGCTGGGCCCGGACAGGTCCGCGCGAGTCTGGGAACACGCGCACCCACCAGGAAGGCCGGCGGGTGGGGGGTTTCAGCGATTTCTTCAGGGAAAAGGGCCACCTGCGGTCCTGCGGTGGGAGGCGGCAGGGATTGAAAGGCCGTGGGACCCGCGCGCCTAATCTCTGCACTCCCGAGTCAATGGGTCTATTGTTCGCGGCGGTCACGGGGAACCCGACGCTATCACCCAGGCCGCGAGCGACCACATCGATCAGGAGCGCAGGACTGGAGGGGTTGCCTGGCCGCGGCGTGTTGACCCTTGGAGATAATCTGCCAAGTCTGGGAGGGTTGACTAGGCGACGGGGTTATGAGCCTGTGGCGAATTCTGCTTGGGACAAAGATCAGCCACCTTTCCGCTCCTCTTCTTCCTTCTTCTCCCATCTCCTCTCCCCACTGACACCCTCCTCTAGATTTGGTAGCCAGCCTCGCCCCAGCCCCCACCCCCGCCCCCCGCTGTTGGCCTCACCTGCCATCCTCGACCTAGAGTGTTTGCTTTACACTTCTCGCTAATTGCACATTTCTGTAAATTGGTCTCCATTTCGATGCTTCATTTGCTCCCATTTAATATTTTTGCTCGGCCCTGCAGAAAGAAAACAGACGCTCAGCAGAAAGCAAACCCGCTCACCACGCTACAGGGCAAAAAACCCGGGAACCCAGGCTGCAGAAGCACGTGGGGGAGGGGACCGGGTGCTGAAGGTGCAGGCTCTCACTTTCACAAGTAGTATTAGCCGCTGCTCGCTACCTGAAGAAGTGATCCAGGAAGCTAAGGTCAAACACCAATTTAGTATTATTTAGTGGGACAAGCCTACCAGGGTTTTTGGGTGGGTTAATGATATATAATATGATATGACATGATGTAATATATAATCTATACTATACAACACATAATCTATAATATATATTACCTCACCCGGTAGAACCCTCCACTGAGAAAACTCGTGTGTCGTATTTCTTCTGTGCATGTAGCTCCTGGTATCATAAAACCGCCGAGTCCATTACAGGCGAAATGCGTTTCCGCTCCGCGTCCCCGCTGACGCCTGCGCCCCTCTCGCCTCCCACAGGCCCAGAGCGTTACTGAGCCATTAGGCGAGCGCCTTCCCGAGCCATTTAACAGCAGCTCTTATGGATAAATAAACAAGAAAGGCTGTAAACCAATTATAGTGTGGACAGTGAAAAAGTCGTTTATTAGCAGGACGTCCTGATAGCCCTCGCTGATACTGCGGGTCCTCATCTGCCCCCTCTCTCCCTTCTTCCCTTCCCAGGACGCAGTTTGTGCCCTGAAGAACACTGGTTACCTTGTTCTTGCTTTTTCACAAGCATTCCAAGGGCTGAATTGGGCTTGGTATTAAGAATTTTTAAGCCATTGTATCCCATCGTAAAGGAAAAAAAATAAATGAGCCACATTAAACTCAAATGATGTGTTTTTAAGGAATTTAATTTATTGCAGCACATTTGTTTGTATAACTAATTTGCTCTTAAAAATACAAATTGAATGACATCCCGAGCCGAAACGCTGAAGCGAACGACGTGATGTATGGAGTGCACATATGGCCATCATTTACTTTGAATTTTGGCGCACTAGCCTTTCCTTCAGCGAGCACTTATGCGGCCGGTTTTAATTCCCAGGGTGAACCATCCTTCCTTCCTACCACCCTGGGATTTCCTCAAAGCCTGGCACCCAGGTCTGAGAAGCACCAAGGAAAATCTGTCTCGTTTAGGAAAAAGGACCCCAGAATTTGAATTCAAGGCTCTCCATCAACTAGTAGTGCAAAACGACCCAGCAAAAATGAGTGGAGAGTGGAAATTATTTTCCAGAAAATTCCGCCCCTCCTCTACCCAACCGTGTATATAAACGCAGACGGAGAATCTCGTTTAGGTGGGCACTCGATTTGCTCTCCGCCTCACCGGCTTTCTCCAGCAAAGGGGCAGAGCAGAGCAGGGGCGGCTCCCTTGTCCGCCTCAGTACTGCAGCTGTTCACTTCGTCCCCTCTTAGGGCTGCTTCCCGGAAGTGGGACCCTTAGCCCACCAGCCCTTTCGTCTTCTTTTTGTTTAATTCTCCTGCGGCTCTCAGGTTACTTTGCAGCTGAAAGGAAAGTGTGAAAGGAAGTAGAGACTCCTAAGGCTGTGTGCTTGTCCCACCTCTGGCATAACTATTGCCTACCCTTGCAGTTCTGGACTCATTCCTTCCACCTCCTCTCATCCAGACTCCACCACCCCCAAATCCCAGCCCTTGTCATTTCCCTTCTGGTCTTAGTCCTGGATAACCACCTCCTAGCTTCCAACCACATCCCCTTCTTTGCCTTCCACCCTCCCTCATTACCGGTTCCTGTGACTAATCCTTTGTTCTCCTTACCTTCAGGTTCCTGCTCAAGCCCAAAGATGGCCCACACTTTCCTGTCACTCCAGCCACCTTTCTAAACCATCCTGCTTTTCACATGGTTTTAGTTGGAAGGACAAATAATTTCTGCAATATTTTTGATGAAACACCTATTCAGCCCTTCCTGTGTGTCTGCTCGCAATCTCTTTAAGGGACAGAAACCCAGTAGTAAAAATATGTTGTGGCTTTGGTGAACGATGGGAAGCACTTGGGAGCTGCAAACACCTCTCTTCCAAAGCTCCCTCTGCCCTGCACAAGCTGTGTGTCCTCTAGCAAGTTACATAATCCACTAAGTCTCCCTGTCCTTATTTGTAAAGGGGACACAATATACTGCCCATAAGGTAGATTCACTGCACACTGCGATAAGAGCACATGCATGGAGCTAGGCTTTGTTTCAAGCATTTTACCTCTGTTAATCCTCATTAAAATGCCGTTAGGTAGATGCTTTTATTCTCACTTTGCTGTGGGAAAACTGAGGCATAGAGATGTAACTTGCCCAGGATCACACAGCTAGTAAGTAGCAGAGCCTAGATCCCAGAGGAGGTTTTTCTGTTGGATATGACACTATACTGTCTTGCCTATGTAGTAGGTAGTGAAGATATATTTTTTTAAATTGTTTTTGTTAGAAGTCACTGAGACAAGATGTTTAATGTTCCTGGCACTTTGTAGGCAGTCAATAAATAAATGGTCATCTCTTCCTTTCTCCTCTACCATTGCTTTTTATGCATTGCTACAAGTATCCAAAAGAATGGCAGAGCTGTTAACAAAAGCTCATGCCTAAGGATATTCCCAGACAGGCAGACCTGAAAGGCATGTTCAGGAACACTGGGAGAAAGCACTGGGTGGCTATATTCCTGTGTTTTAGGGGAATATGCTGCAAAGTGCTTAAAGGAGAGGTGGGGGGGGGCGGGGAGAGCTAGATAGCACTCTCTCGAGCTAGCCCTCCACACTCCACAGAGAAACAGGTGCAGGGATTTCTCCTTTCCACATCCAGGAAAGTATGATAATAAGGATTGGAGGGTGAACTAATCACATCCCTAACGGGATGAGCATCCTACTAGATGTGGAATCTAGCATCTGAGCCCTGTCTTGATAGCCAGTGGCCACTTCCACTGCATTGTCTATGGTTCTTCCATTCCCCAGGCTGAAAATGAAGGTATGTTCATAAACTCAGAGGAAACCCTCAAACAGCTCATGAGAGAAGGGAGTGATTCTAGTGTCTGGGTTGGAACAGGGCTGGAATCCTTTCCATTCTTGCTTGGTTGAGAAGGTGGTCATGTGCAACCCTGGCTTTCCTTGTGAAGATGTAGAAACGCTTTCATCAAAGCGATATCTCTGTGTGTCACCAAATCTAAGATCTATACAAAAGTGTTAAAATTAAAAATCTGTGGGAATTAAAGTGGGAGAGTTGGCTCCCAACTCACAACAGCAGAACTGAAGGCCCTCTCTTTGGGGTTCCATTCCCTTTCTTGCAGAGAATTAAGTAAAGGCTCATTATTTGGTTGTGGTGTCAACTTCACTAAATTTTCCTATTAATAATGCTTCCTATGGCAGAGATCTCTTATCAGTATACTGCTGTGCTGAGAGAAACTGAATTTGAATGCATTTATTTTGTGCATTTTTTCCCATTACACATTACAACATATTTACACTTATAAGTAAATTTCACACAGGTACAAACTCTGACTAATTGATGAAGTAACCTGGAGTAGTGTTTCTGGCAGTGCGATCGTTGAACTGTATGTATGGGAATCACTGGAACGCATGTGCTGAACATTATATAGTATAGACAGATGTGGAATTATAATGTGTATCTGACATATAAATAATCTTGTATACCAATTTTACCACAGGAAAAAAAATCACTGGTGGGCTTATAAAATGCAAATTCCTGAGTCTGATCCCACACCTACTGAATAATCATGTCTGGGGTGTGATGGGACCTGGAAATATGCATTTCCAAAAAACCCAAGGTCATTCTTTATTAAAAAAGATTTAGTTCTTTTGAAAGAGAGGGGAAGGGAGGGGAGAGGAGAGGGAGAAAAACATTGATGTGCAAGGGAAACACTTATCCATTGCCTCTTGTTGCATGCCCCTGACCAGGGACATGCAACCCAGGCATGTACCCTGACCAGGAATCAAACCAGTGACCTTTTGCTTTGCAGGATGATGCCCAGCCCCCTAAGCTACACCAGTCAAGGCCCAAGGTCATTCTTTTGCACACTACAAATTGAGAATAACAACAACAACAAAAATATAAACATTTAAACTATAATTTATTTGGCATATGGAGACTCATAGATACTCTTAAAGAACAAACATGAAGCATAGGCATTCAAATAAAAATATATTTCTATGTCATAAGGTTTTTGTGAGGTTTAAATGAGGAATTCAATAGAAAAATGCTTAAGTCAGCACAGAAAACATGTTAATTTTTTCTCTTTTTACCAATCTCCCACCCCCTCCCATTTGGCAATCATCAACTTGCTCTCTGTATGTAAAGGTCTGCTTTTGTTTCATTTTGTGTGTGTGTTTTTTTAGATTCCACATATAAGTGAAATCATATGATATTAGTCTTTCTCTTTCTGACTTAATTCACTTAGCATAATATTTTCTAGGTCAATCCATGTTGTGGCAAATGATAAGATTTCATTCTTTTTTTATTGTTGAGTAATATTCCATTGGTATATATGTACCACATTTTCTTTATCCATTTATCTATTGATAGACACCTAGGTTGCTTCCATATCTTAGCTGTTGTAGATATGCTTCAATAAAACAGGGATGAATATATCTTTTCAAATTAGTGTTCTTTTAAAAATATCACCTGAGGATATATTTATTGATTTTGAGACAGGGAGAGATAAACGGACATTGATGTGAGAGAGAAACATCAATTTGTTGCCTCCCTTATACATTCCAATTGGGAATTGAACCCAAAACCTAGGTGTGTGCCCTGACCAGGGATGGAACCTGCAACCTTTTTGGTGTACAGGACAATGTTTCAACCAACAGAGCCACCCAGCCAGGGCTCAAATTAGTGTTCTTTTTTTCATTGGATAAACACCGCTACGTGGTATTGCTGGGTCATATAGCAGCTCTATTTTTAATTTTTTTAGAATCTCCATACAGTTTCCCATAGTGGCTGCACCATTTTACAATCCCAACAATAATTCACAAGGGTTTCCTTTTCTCCACATCCTCACCAGCATTTGCTGTGTGTGTGTGTGTGTGTGTGTGTGTGTGTGTGATAGTAATTCTGACAGGTGTGAGGTTTTATCTTACTGTTATTTTAATATAAATACTTTCCTGGTGATTTGGATGTTGAGCACACCATCTCATATATTTGTTGGTCATCTCTACATTCTCTTTGGAGAAATATCGATTCAGGTCCTTTGTCCATCATGTAAGAGGGTTGTTTGTTTTTTTGGTTTTTAGTTGTATGATTTCCTTATGTATTTTTGAATATTAACCTCATATCAAAAATATTATTTGAGAATATCTTTCACCATTCAGTAGGTTGTCCTTTCATTTTCTTGATTTCCTTCACCGTAGAAAAACTTTTTAGTTTGATGTAGTCCCACTTGTTTATTTTGCTTTTGCTATCCTTGACTAAGTAGACATCCAAAAATTGCTAAGACCAATGTCAAAATTTATTGCCTGTGTTTTCTTCTAGGAGCTTTATGACTTCAGGTCTTACACTTATGTCTTCAATCCATTTTGAGTTTATTTTTGTATATGGTATAGAAAAGCGGTCCAGTTTCATTTTTTTGCATGTGTCTATTCAGTTTTCCTAACACCACTTATTGAAGAGACTGTCTTTACACCATTGTAAAGACTCCCTTGTTCTAGCCTCCTTTGCCATAGACCGACCATATAAGCAATGATTTATTTTTTGGACTCTATTCTATTCCATTGATCTATAGATCTGTTTTTATGCTAATACCATACTGTTTTGATTATTGTAGTTTTGTAGTGTAGATTGAAATCAGGGGGTGTGATACCTCCCATTTTGTTCTTTTTCAAGATTTCTTTGGCTATTTGGGGTCTTTTTTGATTTCATGTAAGTTTTACAGTTAGTTGTTCTAGTTCTGAGGAGAATACCATTGGTATTTTAACAGGGATTGCATTGACTTTGTAGACTGCTTTAGGTAGTAAGGACGTTTTAATGATATTAATCCTTCCAATCCGTGAATGTGTTATAGCCTTGCATTTATTTGTATCCTCTTCAGTTTCTTTCATCAATGTCTTATAGTTTTCAGAGTACAGATCTTTCCTCTCTTTGGCTAAATTGTTTCCTAGGCATTTTATGATTTTTGATGCGATTGTAAATGGGATTGGTTTATTAACTTCTACTTCTGATGGGCTGTTATGGGTGTAGAGAAACTCAATACATTTCTGTATATGGATTCTGTATATTGATTTTACTTAATCCATTCATTAGTTTTAATATTTTTTTTTGTGGAGTCTAGAAAGCATGTTGTTTAAATCTCTACATGGGAAAACACATAAATTCTGAACATTTTTATAGTAGGTTATAAATCCTGAACTATTTCATAGATTTTCTTTCCTATCTTATACATCCATTCTTTATGTGACTAAGGATTTAGAAAGGATCATCAGGATCTTATTTTATTATTGTGCTTACTCCCACTGAGCTCTTTAGAAAGAGTAGGACTCTCCTTGGGATGTTAATGTGGCTCCAAGGTGGGTTCAGAGAAGTTGAGCTGAGCATTTCCAACCACAGTAGCTAACACATAAGGGCAAATAAAGGGAGGCAATAAAACCAAAGCAAATTGATTCATCTCCAGGCAGTACCATTAACTTGTGTCTTAATGCCATACTTTCTCTACACTGAACATGACCAAATAGCTTCCTTTAAAGGTAAATGAATTTTATATAATTTGCAGCTAATTCCATTTAATTCTGCCCACATGAGCATGTGATAAGGGAATGTTAAACTGGTTAACAACAACAGGCTAAAAGGGGCATTCAGGAGGAGGCCAATATTTGATTTCCAAGTGCTCTGGCTCAGCACTGAGAAATCCAGATTATTATGAGTGTGTTGGTTTCTTGGTTATTTGCTTTCTGTTCTCCTCACTCCTGAGTAAAGGGCAGTGAGAAAACACTAGGATCCATCTGTCACAATGAGGCCAGTTACAATAATAACAGCTACTTCTTTTTATAAAATCATTCTTGTCCTGACAAACTCCCTTTATACTGTAGAAAATCAGGAAGAGTAAAAATAATAGAATCAATAACAACTTTGTTATCTAGTAACTTAAACAACCCTTGCCTGCTGAGATGGCAGAACAGGATTTCTTATCTTGGAAACAGGAAAACTTTCTGGATAGTAAACTGTTTTTCACAAAATGTTTCTAACTGGATTAAGTTTCTAGAGAAAGTATCTAAGGTAGGAACCACGCTAAATTCTAATCCCTTATACACAATATATGAAAACAAGGGAAAGAATGGGTCTTTTTATCTAATACATAATATTTCTTCTTTTTATTTAAGAGAATATCAACTGTTGCACAATTATTTGAGTGTTGAAAACCTCAAATGGGAAATTCTCATTTAAACATCTGTATCATCTGGTCAACTTGTTTTTTGTTTTTCTATCAGTACTTGTCTATGTCAGTATTTGCCCCACACTCTGTTCTTCTAAGAGCTGTTATAATGCATGCCTGAGTCTTCAGAGTCAAGAAATGCACTCTCTAGCCCTAACTGGTGTGGCTTGGTGGATTGAGTGTGCCAACCAAAGAATCTCTGGCTTGATTCCCAGTCATGGCACACATCTGGGTTGTGGGCCAGGTCCCCAGCATGGAGCATGCAAGAAGCAACCACACATTGATGTTTCCTTCTCTTTCTCCTTCCTTTCCCCAGTCTCTAAAATAAGTAAATAAAAATCTTTAAAAAAGAAAAAGAAATGCTCTCTCTACTGAACAATCTATCTAAGAAACATCAGGAAGTGAGCCTGGTTTGATTGGGATAGTCCGTGTTCATTTCTTTGCTTGTAAGGATTGATGACTTAGTTCAAGAGCCATGAAAGGGAGCTATCTCTCCCACAGTGCAGGTGTTCATAATAGCAACTAACTAGATAATACACACACCACAGAGATTGTCTTACCTGACCTGATTCATTTAGATAGTTGAAGGGAAAGTAGAAACTGAGGAGCTTAAAAAATCAAGTTAGTCTGTCTTACTGCTCCAGTTTACACCCAACTTCATCATTTGTATGCTGAGCTTCCAGTCAGACTCAATCATTTCACATTTTATTGTCACTCTAACACCTTACACAGTGTGCCCTTAGTGTCTGAACATAGATGACTATAGATAAAATTTTGTATTCTATGTGTATAAAATAAAATAATATTATCTATACACCCCAGACTTTATGGCTAGCCCATATATAAGCTAAACTGATTTCCATTGGTTTTTCTTGGGAAATAGGTACACATCAAGCTAAAATTCAATTTAGGGGAAAAAAATCTTTTCTCTTTTTACTAATGCTGTATTGTAAAACATAATCAATCAGCGTTGTCTGCTTCATTTACAAAGCAATTTATTAGACTCTGCCAACATAGTCACAGTTAAGCCTTGAAGTTTCTAAAAGTTGGAGTTAGAGATTGTTACAAATCCAGATAAACAGCAGTGTTTTCTTGCCTTCCCAGCAAATTGTGACAGGTGATAACAAAAAGGCAAACAAAAGTCTCTAACCCCTACCCTGGTGTTATCTGTCTCCTGCCTTGTAATCACACAGAATTTGGAGTTTTCTCAAGAGAGTGGAGTGACACTATTTACCTTTTTGTATTTAAATGACCAGTAGCAAAACTTGAATATAATAATTAGAGAAATTCATTAAGGAAAGCTACTTACTAGGAAACATTCAAATTTTCCCCCTTTCTCCTGCCACAGTTCTTTATGAATTGCTTCCCTGCAAGCCCTCAGGCCATTTTTTAAGAGAATACTGATCTTATTCCATCCACTATTTATAATAGTCTAAGAATTTGGTTCTGATTATGTTGGGTAAATGGTGGTAGAATGGTCTTGTTAAAAGGCCTGGCCAGCCCTGGCTGGTGTGGCTCAGTGGATTGAGCGCTGGTCTGCAAATCAAAGGGTCACTGGTTCAATTTCCAGTCAGGGCACATGCCTGGGTTTCAGGGCACATGCCTGGGTTACAGGCCACATCCCCCAGCTCAGGGCACATGAGAGGCAACCACACTTTGATGTTTCTCTCCCTCCCTTCCCCTCTGTCTAAAACTAAATAAAATAAAACCTTAAAAAAAAGGCCTGACCATCTCCTAATTATTCATTAAATTCAAAATCCCTTTTCTCAAAAATATACTTGAAAAGACACAATTTTGTTCAGTTTCTAAGAAAGCCACCAATGGGAGCAATAGAAGCAATTAGCAACTCAGCACCAAATTTTGTACACAATCCTCATGTCTATGATGTTACATGGATGTTTCACAAATTTCACCTCCTTTCGCTCACCTTCTCCATCCCTCAGAGGCCCTAAAGCACAGGGCTTCACTTTATACCAGGAGTTCTTACAGTTTTTCCTTATCTCATGCCCGGGATGAAAGTATTATATTACAATAGGTAAGCGGTGATACTAAAGCCATAGTTCTGACTTTGTGGTCTTAGTCAAATAGCTGAGATTGTCATGAATGTTATGAATCATCTCCCTAGAAACACACATCTGTGTGTCAGCACACAAAGTTCTACATGAGATTTCAGGAAATTCATAGTCCTCTGGCTCCCCAGTCTACCCATTGCATCCCTCACACAGCCAAGTTTCCCTGGATCCAATCTATGTCCATCTTGTGTTTTGCATCTCCACTTCTGTAGTTTGGGTTAATGGTACTTTGCACTCCCTGGAAATTTACAAAAGTTGCTTCCATGTAAATACTCATAATGATCATTGTTTGTTTATTTGATTGAATACTCATGCTAGATACGGAGGACTTATACATTGGGTAATTACTGCTCAAATTTCTGACTCTAGGCACTTACTCTGCCAGGATAATAAGCATAATGAGATCAAATGGTGAGTTTGGAAGAGGTGATATTATAATTCTAAGATTTATTAGAAATTCATAGACTTACAGGTACATTGAACCAAGGCACTGATCTGTTGTCACAATGGTAGTTAGGCTTAAAATTGTTCTTCCCTTCCTCCTTTCAATAAATTTTTGTCTAATTATCTACTCTGTGCCAGGCACTGTGGCAGACTTTGGGACTATAACAGAATAAGATGTGATCTTTACCCTAAAGGTCTTGCATTCTAGAAGTGAGAAGAAAGCAGGCATATAAGCACAGCCACAGCAAAGAACTCCAGATGTCCTGAAGGTGTGGTTCTTACATCTCCTCATGGAAGTTGGTGAACACATTGCTCATATTGAGGTGGTCTGACTTTTCCTTGAGGCTCAGTTTTCAGTTATTTCATGAAAGTAGATAGAATATGGTCTGGCCTCATCACTTACTAGCAGTTTGACTTTGGACTTTTAGGTGACCAGTGTTTCAAATTTCTAATGTACCAAATGGGGGCTCTTTGAATTATTAAAAGCATAGACTCTGGAGCTAGACTCTCCTTGTTGAATCCCAGCATCACTACTTAAGAGTTGCATAACCTTGAGTAAGTTCTTTAACCTCTCTGTACCTCTCAGTTCCCTCTTCTCTAAAAAGGGGATGATGATTACACCACATAGAGTTGTGCCCTATGAGTTAAAAATATGTGAAAAGCACTCCAAAAATAACACACATAGAGAGTGCCTAGATATTCATTCATTTATTCATTCACTCATTCATATTCAACAAATATCTATGGAATGTGTATGCTCTGCCCCACACTATACTAAGTATAGGGGATGCCATGGTAAGAGGTAATCTCTGCTTTAAAAAAACTTTCTAGTCCAGTAAGGGAGTCAGGCAACTAGAGAGGAAATTTAAATGCAGTGAGATTAATATCTGTGATAGTAAAAAATGTAGGCACATTCTCAATCTAGGGGTGCTTTCCTTCTTGCTTTATTAAATCCCCTAGGCACATACCTTTAGCAACTTTAGAATTTTTGTCATAGAGGGTTTTTTTTTAGAAATTAAAAGACTTAATTATGTTAAAAAAGCAACATAAAATTTACTGTCGTAACCCTTTCTAAATGTACAGTTGCAAAACTGAAGCTCTATAGCAATTAAACAATCCCTTACTGCACCCTCTCCCTAGCCCCTGGCAACTTCCTCACAAGGTTTTATAACTTTCAAGCATGTTCTTCATCATGTTAATTTTTCGATGTTTTGTCTTTATAGTTAATGTCAACCAAATATCATCTTTCCTCATGGATTCTACCTGGCTTAAGACTTCCCTTTAAAATCATTTTGCCTTTTCCCTTTCCATTGCTTTCTGGAGTTCTATTAACTCATGAACTTTGTGTCTTCTAAAAAACCAATTGCTATAAACTGAGCCATGATCCAGGAACAGGCTTCTTAAGTACTGGGCTGATGGTGGTTGACTGAGTGCCCACTGTTTGCTGGTTTCTGAGCTCACCTGTTGGAAGATACAAAGGGAGCGGAAGGCGGTGGAAAAGATCTGTTTCATATAAGTTATAAGAAAACAAGCTTGTGAGGAAACATACCTATGCACACATGTCTTAGACATACTTATTTGAATACCCAGCTTGTGCATACCAAGTATGTCGAACAGGATGAAAGCAATATTTTAAGGATGCAAATCTTATGACATGGAGTATGAACAAGAATACAAGAGACTAAAATAGTTCAGAGGCTGTTAAAGAATAGTTGAGAAATGAGAACATGTAGTGTAGAATCATGCAGGAAATGGAGATAAAGGCAAAAATCCAGAATTTAACATGAAGTGACTCTAAGACTTGGTGACCTGTTGTATTAGAAGTAAAGGTAAAAATGTAGGAGGTAAAAACCAGTATTTGTTGAAAGCTGACTTTGTGCCAGGTCCTGGGCTGGGCCCTTCACCCATAGGATCTCATTTACATTTTATGACATTCCTTTGACTTAAGTATTAATTACCCTCATTTTCTTGTTGAAGAAGCAGAGATTCAGAAAGGTTGATTAGCTTGCCCAAATTCATATGACTAGCAGTTGGATGAGTCATTCACTCAGACTCTGTCTGAGTATAAAACCTATCTTTCTTCTTACTAAGATGGCTTCAAGGCTAATAGTTTGGGAGACTGAAAAAATTGAAAAGATGGTGTTGACAGAGGGGCCAGTTTTCAGAAAAGTTTTCAGGAAATGGTACTGATTAGTCCTATTCGAATATGCTGAGTTTGGAATGAAGGTGGGGAACATAAATTCAAGGGGCTTACGTTTGACATTTGGAGATGAAGGGCTGGGCATGTGGATAGCTAGAGACCTCAGTAGTGACCGGTTTACTGAAAGATCTGATGTAAAAGGGAAAGGGAACAGGGGGCAGAAAAGAGAAAGGGGAATCAACAAAGTCAGTAAAGGAAAGTTCACAGGACTGTAATTTGGTAGAAAAACAGTACTTGTGCTTCAGTACGGAAAAGTGAGACAAGACAGCGGGTTCCAGGCTGTCGGTTACAACTCAGAAGTGTCATTCTCAGTAGAATGGAGAATAGCACCCTACCTAATCTCAGTGTAAGTACCACAATTTGGTGAACATCCTTGACTTCTGCTGTATATCCATGTCCACTAGGTTCCCATTTTCTGCCCACTTTTCCTGTTAAGTAGCTCTTGAATTGGTGTTTCCTTAGTATCCTTGGCCAATGCCCTAATGAAGATTGAGTCTCATCTGGGCTGTTGTGAGAGGTGTCCACTGAGGCTCCCAGTTGCCTGCTTCTTCACTAGATGTGTACTTTACCACTAGAATTATTTTCCTTATACTGTGAATTTTATAATTTTCTCAGTCTAAAAATCTATCTTCTCTATTGCCTATAAAGACAAACTCCTTAATGAAGCCCAATGAGTCCTTTAATCTGGCACCAACCCTGTCTTCAAGCTGTCTTTTTAACAAAGCACCCAACACTTCAGTCAAACGGCCCAGTGTCTGCTGGCATCCCACCTCACAGCACCACAGCCACTGCCTGGATTAGCATTCTTCCGTGCTTGTTCCTGTCCAACTTCAATTTATCTTTGAAAAGGGTCATAAAAAGGATACTAGGATGAAGCAGAAAATAGTATAAATTAAAATTCAAAACCAAGGCAGAAGACACCTGTGATCCATGCTAGTATGATTATTGTAAGAGAAATACATACTAAGATCCACTATACGTTTTTAAAGATAATGAGATTTTTAAAAAGATTTTATTTATTTATTTTTAGAGAGAGGGGAAGGGAAGGAGAAAGAGAGGGAGAGAAACATCAATGTGTGATTGCTTTTCTTGTACCCCCTACTGGGGACCTGGCCTGCAACCCATACATGTACCCTGACTGGGAATTGAACTGGAGACCCTTTGGTTCACAGGCCTGCACTCAATCCACTGAGCTACACCAGCCAGGGTGGATCCACTATATTTTTCTACTTTCTTGTTAGATTCCTCAGGTTGTATTCACTGCTGGGATGTTGATATCTGCAAAAGAGGTTTTCCTTTTGTTTCCATTGTCCCCTCATCTGAGAAAAACAACATGGTCATGAGTAGTTGTCCTTCTCATCCTGGTCTCAGGCTTTTGTTTGCATGGTGGGTGCCCTCATCATTCTCTGACCCTTCCCTCATCTGAGAAAAACAACATTGTCATGAGTAGTTGTCCTTCTCATCCTGGTCTCAGGCTTTTGTTTGCATGGTGGGTGCCCTCATCATTCTCTGACCCTTAGAATAAGCCCTGAAGGCCTGGATGGTGAACAGACAGATTTCACACTTGACTGTTTCCCAGAGCCCAAGATGGGTACCATGGATGATCAGCACACATGCTATGCCACTGGAACTGAACTTGAAAAACTTAAGAGAAGAGAAAAGCTGAAATGGGGCATTGCACTTAGAGCTAGGAAATTTGCATTTCAGATTTATCCCTAATACTTGGTGTCTGGGATCTAAAGAGGCAGTGATTTAAAGGTGGAAGTGTCCAGGACGTAGAATCTAGCAGGAAATTTCCACTGTGGCACCTGCAAGGTTAGCCGTTAGCAAGACACCTGGTGAAAGACTCTCCCAACAACTGAAGAAAGTACTGTTTGAAACTCAAGAATCTGGTGACCTTCATGAAGAGTTAGTTAAGGCCCATCGATGTGTTGCTGAGGCAGATTTGCTTAAAAAAAAAAAAAAAAAAAAAAGCCCATATGGGCTGAAGCTATGTTTCCGACTTTTGGTCAAGTTGGCTGAGCCTAACAGATTTGTTCAGACAACCACCAGAAGCCAGGAGAAGCATAGCATGGTTTCTCCACCAGAGCCTCCAGAAGGAGGCAACCCTGCTGACCCCTTGCTGACACTCTTAAACTGTGGGAGAATAAATTTCTATTATTTTAAGCTACCTAGTCTATGGTGACTTGTAGAGACAGCCCTAGGAAATGAAGAGAGACAAATCGTATTTTTCTTACCCATGAAATGACAATGATAATAATACCACATGGAGTTGTGAGGATTAAAACAGAAACTGCTTATGGAGGCACATTGATATAATTTTCATACTGTGTCTCCATTTTTGGTTCACTTTTGAGTAAATTTTGTTTTCAAAATCAGTTGACTTGTCTCATCAGTCTTCTGTACTTCACTATCAGCCCCAAAGATGAGGAAAAAATGCTGCCAAGGCAGAGGTAGTTAGCTGAGTTTTGGACCACAAGTGAGGTATTTCTGAAGCTCTATAAGCTGAAAAATTCTAGTCCACCTCAAGGTGGATGAATAAGTTCCTGTGATAGTTGCATAAAGTGGCTGCCCAGGTGTTGCTCACAGTCCCATACTCGTTTTCACAGCACAGTGGCCCCATTCCTGCGATGCAGGTATACCAGGGAGCCATTTCTCACGCTTGGAAGCAACATTCAAAGAATCTTAGTTTTTAAGCCTGTAAGTGCTGAAAAATGACATCCAGAAAATTTTAATGGGTTTTCTAGGGTTATACAGCTATCTCAAGAAATTATCTTTTGGTGTTCTGAATATACATGTCATATTTAATATTACATAGATTTTTAAATTCTTCTTTTTCCTAAAGTTTATTTTGTAGTTTTTGCAATTGCCAAGGGTTTTAAGCCTTTGATATGATTTGGTCTCAGATATTAACAAGCACTCCTTGTTTTATGAGTGTAATCTCCTGCTCATTTCATGAAAATATGTACAACTGTGGTTGGACACTGATCACTGGGCAGCAATGGGCACGCCATCAGCTCAGGTTCTAAAAGGACCAACACATGGTCAGATGTGGTTGCTTAGACTCAGCAGGGATAACACAAGCCACACACAAGCAAGTTCCACATATAAACTATCTCACACCCTGCAAGGACGAGGAGTAAAGAGCAATTAAAGAATTCTGCCAACACATTATTCAGTCACATGACTTTAACCTCACAGGAAACCTAATTTGCTCTGCCTTAGTGGGAAGAGGGAGGGCCAAGTGCAGGATGCTAGAGACTGAATGTCGTCGGTGTTCCCCCAATATTTGCATGTTGAAATCCTAACCACTAATATGAGGGTATTTGAAGGTAGGACCTTCGGGAATGCTTAGGTCACAGGGTGGAGCCCTCATGATGGGACCAGTGTCTTCATGAAAGAGACCTCAGAGAGCTTCCTTGACTCTTGTACCGTGTGAGGACACAGCAAGAAGATAGCTCTCTGTGAACCAGAAAGCAGGCTCTCACTAGACATGGAATCTGCCTGTTCTTAGATCTTTGATTTTCCAGCCTCCAGAACTGTGAGAAGTAGATTTCTGTTGTTTACGATCCACCCAGTCTGTGCTGTTCTGTTAGAGTAGTCTGAATGGACTAAGACACAGGATGAGGCAATCATCAGCCCACAGTGCTCACTGTGGGGAGGTGGGGCTGGGGGAAGAGTAGTGAGGACGAGCAGGAGGAGCACAGGGCTTACAATGACTCAGTACTTTTATCCATGGAAGTTTAGATTCCTGCAAAGGGAGCTGAGGCCCTTTAGCACCATCAGAAAGGGATTCCATGTCTTTGCAATTCTATTTCCTCAATGTTTAGCACACAACAAGTGCCCAGTAAATGTTTGATTCTCCCTCTCTGCCTCTTTGGCACCTTCCTACTCTCCTCCTTTTCTTCCTTCCTTCTTATATTCATAACTTGGTTGTGTCAGTTGCCTTTTGGTAGAGTACTGGGGATTTAAAAATGAATTAGACACAGTGACTGCTATTGGTTGTTTCATTGTTTTGGGAAATTCTTATAAAATATAGAGTTACTTGTTGATTGTTACTTTCCCACATACATTTTATTTTTTTCTGAAGTAGAACAAGGGCTAGGCTCAGAGGCCTGAAAGGAAGGCAAAGCAAGTGAAGGAATGGGTTGGAGTTTGAAGGTCCAGGTTTCAGATGGGTGGGGAGGCTGGCTGGGGAAACAGGAAGGAGAAGCAGGAAACAGTTTTTCCAGGGATTGATTTTTTAATCCCCCCCAACCCACATCAATACATCATTCACAGAGCTGGTTAATTATCAATTTCCATGAGAAAGCAAAGTTGCCTTACTCTTTTCAGAGCCCTTGAGCCCAAAGCAGGCTATACAAAATATGCGTTTTGCTGAATCAAATGGTTTGTTTGTGACTTCTGCATTCTCTGTGTACCTGAGAATAGTGCAAGCAATCTGTTTTGTGTTTTCCCTTTACCACAATTTTAGCCTTGTTTTCCCCCCTCTCTTTTCCCCTCTGCCTTTTAAAAAAGTTTTTAAAAGTTGCTATATTTCCCATTGTCCTCACACATATGATAGGAAAATACAGTTTAGTAACTATTGTTTTAGTAATTCCCTTAAAATTTTAAACACCCATTACGATTGCAAATTTTCCAACGGAGTCTAAAGTTATCTAAGATTACTGTCTTCCTCTGAACCAGACAGAGACAGAGATGGTATTGCACTTTAACTACTTATTAAACCACCCGTTGTATCCTGTAATATTTTTATGTAAGGATTCAGTATCATCTTTTTAAAATCCCACATTTAGGTTTCTTGGTAGTTGATAAATGTTTAACTGAATATATCAACATATTTTATTCATTTCCAGACTCACTTTCTTTTCTTTTTCCTTTTTAAAAGTATTTTATGTATTTATTTTTAGGGAGAGGGGAAGGGTGGGAGAAAGAGAGGGAGAGAAACGTCAATGTGTGGTTACCTCTCATGTGTCCTTCACTGGGAACCTGGCCCACAATCCAGGCATGTGCCTTGACTGGGAATAGAACCTGCGACCCTTTGGTTTTGAGGCCGGCACTCAATCCACTGAGCCACATCAACCAGGGCCAGACTCACTTTCTTGAGTCTCCGCCCTTTCCTCTGGAGTTATTTTTCTTCTTTAGATGATATTCTTTTTAAAACATTTGTTTTTTTATTTATTGATTAGAGAGAGAGAGACTGATTTGTTGTTACACTTATTTATGCATTCATTGGTTGATTCTTGTATGTGCCCTGACCAGGGATCAAACCCTGTAACCTTGGTATATTGGGACAATGCTCTAACCAACTGAGCTATCTGGCCAGGGCCCAGATATTTTTTAAATGATGGTATGAGGCAGGTAAACAATCTTAGTCTTTGTATATTGAAAAATGTTTTTTTTTTCCTGGCCAGGTGGTTCAGTTGGTTGGAGTGTTGTCCTGTATACCAAAAAAAAAAAAAAAAAAAAAAAAAAAGGTGTGAGTTCAATTCTTGGTCAGGACATGTATAGGAGGCAACTGATCAATGTTTCTTTCTTTCTCTCTCTCTTTCTCCTGTCTCTAAAATCAATGAACATATCCTTGGGTGAGGTTTAAAAAATAAAATAAGCCCTGGCTGGTGTGGCTCAGTGGATTGAGTAGTGGCTTGTGAACCATAGGGTCACAGGTTTGATTCCCAGTCAGGGCACATGACTGGGTTGTGGGCCAGGTCCCCAGTAGAGGGTGCTCAAGAGGTAACCACACATTGATGTTTCTCTCTCTCTCTTTTTCCTTCCCTTCCCTTCTCTCTAAAAATAAATAAATAAAGTCTTTAAAAAAATAAACTAAAAGTTTTTATTTTTTTCTTCACAAAAATTGGTGGTTGTATTTGGCACTTTTTGTTTGCCTCTCAGGTTACTTTTCACCCTTTTCCAGTCTTCCCTGTGTCCAAGAGGGCTGACTGTTTGAATTGCATTGACATGCTCTTTTACTCTCTCACTGTCAGTGGGGTTTAGTCAATTAGAGTCACTAAAATGAAATCAGACTTACAGTCTAGGTGAGATGGTGTAGGCTAATTTTTCTGTGTTTTTTGCCCTCTTGAGTACAACTCTGAACTCTGGAAATAACACAAGAGATACCAAAGGATAGTTCTGAAAGGTGGAAAGAAGGTGGACTGGTTGAGGACTCTAGGACAGGGGGCACAATATAGTTCTAGGGCATCTTACTACCACCCAACCAACAAAAAATCATGACCCAGGCCTGGTGTTTTCTGACTAAAAATCTAGCAACAGAAGGTAGTGTGGGAGACTCATTCCTCTCCTGGATTAAACAGGAGACTCACCAATAATACCAGGTGAACCGAGTAGCATCAGTAAGTGGGATAAATTAGAAAACCCACTGACAATAAGTGACTAAGGGATAATGTTCTTCTTCCCTGTCAGGCCAGAGATCCCACTTCCCCACTGAGAGATACCAGGAGGCAGGATGGCACTGGCCAGAGGGCTCCCACCACAACACATGAACAGCTTGGGAAGGCTTATATTTCTGATGGACCTGAGCCTCCCTTCCCCCACCAGAGGTGCCAGGTGGCCTGGACTACAAAAGCTCCTTCTGCCCCATTAGGCAGCACGTACAGGGACAAGTAGAAGCTCCAGTTGCACAAGATAAACCAAGCAAACCAAAAACACACTTCAAGGCTCTGAAAGTTAATTTGTCATGGGAACCAAAGCTCACATAATTAGGCAAAATCTGTGTGCTAAATCTGAATAGGGTGACCACTTGCTAAAATAAAAGATTTAAATAGGACTCAGAGACTTCTATCATATTAACCAATGTCAAGCCTATAATAAAAAATCACCTATCATATCAAGAACCAGGAAAATCACAACTTGAACAAGAAAAGACAATCAGCAATCAACTGGGACCAACAACATGATGAACCAGATATTGGAATTATCTGACAAGTTTTTTTTTTTACTTTATTTTTATTGTTGACACTATTACAGATGTCCCCACCTTTTTGCCCACCTCCACCCAACTCCCCCTTCCCTCTGCCCATCACCACACTGTGGTCACTTTTTTCATTCATTCTGGCATTTTTTAAAGCAGTCGTCATAACAATACTTAACAAGTAATTACAGAATATCTTGAAACGAATAAAAATATAAAAACCTCAGTAAGAAGTAATAAAAAATGAAAATTACAAACTAAAAAATAAAATAATTAAAATAAAATCTTACTGGTTTGGTGCAATAGTAGAGTGTTAATGACAGAAGAGGGAATCAATGAAGTTGAGGAGAGGTCAGCAGAATTTATACAATCTGAAAAAAACAGAGAGTAGACCTGAAAAAATGGACAGAGCCTCAGAGACCTGTGGGACAATAATAAAAGATCCAACATTTGTAGCATCAGAATCCTAGAATGAAAGGAGAAAAAGAGTGGGATTGAGAAAGTATTTAAAGAAATGGTGACTGGAAATGTCCCAAATTTGGTGAAAGATACAAACCCACAAATTAAAAAAGCTGAGTGAATCCCAAATAGAATAAACCTAAGAAAGTCCATGCCAAAACATATAATCACACATCTGAAAACTGAAGACAAATATCTTGAAAGCAGCCAGAGAGAAAAGACACATCACCTATAGGAAAATGCCAGTTTGAATGACAACAGAGTTCTCATCTGAAACTATGGAGGCCAGAAGGAATTGGCACATTTTTCAAGTTCTGAAAGCCAAGAACTGTTCATTGTGAGTACTATATCTGGTGAAACTACCCTGCAGGAATGAAGGGGAAATATGCTGATGAAGGAAAACTAAAAACAAAATGAAACAATCCCCCCCACTTACTGCTAGCAGGCTAACTCTAAAGGAAGTTCTTTAACCAGAAATAAAATGATAAAAGAAGGAATCTTGGATCATTAGGAAGGAAGGGCAACAAAAAGAGCAGAACATGGGTACATACAATGGACTAATCTTAGGGGGTTTAAAAATCATATTTGATGATTGAAACAAAACTATAACAATATCTGGAAATTAAGATATTTAAAAGTGAGGAAGGTAAAGGGACTTAAATGGAAGAGTGGTTTCCTCACCTTGCACAAAATGGTAAAACATTGATGGCAGTAGATGATGATAAACCATATATGAAGGGGGACCTTCCCCAAATGGAATTATCTTCTGGAGGGTGGGTACTTTGTAGTACAGGCTCTCCTGGTACTGAGTGTTCTAGGAACCCATATGTATCAGTATACTAGCTGGTATTGTGAGAGGCTGTAATCAGCTTCAGTGATTTTTTTTTGAAGACTCTTTCAGAGTGTTTGCCCATTTCATGATGGGTGATTTACAAGTGCATCTGTCCACACTGTACTGAGTGTTCAGCTGTTTTTGACCAAAAATGGCATGACCCCCATGTCCCACCCTCCCTATTAACCTGATCTTGCCCCAAGCCACTTTTTTTTGTTTCCTCAAATGAAAAAAGTCTTCAAAGGGAAACATTTTGCTGATGTGGAATAAGTGAAACAAAAAATGGCAGAAGCACTAAAAGGCATCAAAATCAATGAGTTCAAAAACTGTTTTGAACAGTGGAAAAAACATCTCCATAGGTGTATTACATCAAACAGATAGTACTTTGAAGGTGACTGAAGTTTAAACATGTAAGAAGAAATATACAATTTTTTATAAAAAAATTCTGGTGTTTTTTTGGTCCCACCTCATATGTATATTATAAATTTCAGAGAAGCTGCTAATGTAACTGTACAAGGAGAAACACTGAGAAACACTATAAATAAGCCAAGATAGAGTCCTAAAAAATACTAGCAACCCAAGGGAAATAACTCAAGAAAAGAAGAGCAGAGAAAACAAACAGAAAAGAATAAAATGGCAGACTTACATTAATAAGTATCTTAAACATAAATTATCAAAATACAACAATTAAAAGGTACAGACTGGCTCTGGCTAGTGTAGCTCAGTGGATTGAGCATGGGCCTGTGAACCAAAGGGTTGCCAGTTTGATTCCCAGTCAGGACACATGCCTTGGTTTGGGGTCAGGACCCCAGTAAGGGGTTAGGAGAGGCAACCACATGTTGATGTTTCTCTGCCTTTCTCCTTCCCTTCTCCTCTCTCTAAAAAGAAAAAAGTACATATTTATGAGAAACTCATTGCAAATTTATCAACCTAGGTAGGTCAAAAGTAAAGGATGGAAGAACATTGGCTACGCACACATTAATAAAAAAGAGTGGCTCTATCGATATTGGATAAGGTAGATTTCATAGTAAAGAGAATTACTAGAGATAAAGAGAGATATAATACAATGATAAAGAACCTCAATCCACAAGGAAGTCACAACAATCCTAAACATCTACTGAGCAAACAACAGAGCCTCAAAATACATGAGGCAGATGGAGGCATAGGTAGACACGCTTCGCCTCCTTGTGCCACCATAGAAAGAATTACAACCAGATCTCAAAACTAATAACACCCAGAACTGTCAGAAAATTGAGCTGTATGGCAGTCTGACAACCAAGGATTTAAAGAGGACACATTATCCAAAGGGGTAGGAGTGGGGGAGTCATGGACACAGGTGGACAGTTGGGGTGGTATGAAAAGGTGGCAGCAGTAGTGGTGATGGAACTGATGGGAGGGATACCTACAGAGCAAGTGATCCCAGCCCCAGGCTGCACACCCCAAGGTCCCAGCACCAGGAAGATAGACTCCCATTACCTCTGTCTGTAAAAACCAGTGAGGGTTAGGGTGGTGAAAGAAACTGCCAAATTTTCACTGCTTAAAGGGCCAGCACAGTCTCAGAACATATGCACACTCACTCACTCCAGGATTCACCACCAGGGCAGCAACTGGAAGGGTGCCAGTTGCACACAAGAAGGGGTGAAGTGACTGGAAACTTCAGAACTACCAGAAGCCATGTGGCAGACATTGCCTCCTCTCCTAGCCCTCCCCACATAGCCACAAAGTGGTGAAGCAGGTTCCTCAACCTGGCAATTACCTAAGACTCCACCCTGCACAATTTACAAGTGCCCTTTCAACATAGGTCACACTACAAAGACAGGGAGTAAAAACAGCTCTATCTAATACACAGAAACAAACACAGGAAGGCTGCTAAGTTGAGGAAACAAAGAAATATGGCTTAAATGAAAGAACAGGAAAAAAAAAACCCCAGAAAAATAACAAAATGAAACACAGATAGTGAACCTATCAGATGCAGAGTTCAAAACACTGGTTATCAGAATGCTCAGAGAACTTCTTAAGTATGGCAAAAAAAAATAATAATAAAGGAAGAAATGAAGGTTACACTAAGTGAAATAAAGAATAATCCAGAGGAAACCAACAGAGAAGGGAAAGAAGCTGGGATTCAAACCAACAATTTGGAACATAAGGAAAAGATAAACATTCAACAAGAACAAAAAGAATTTAAAAAAATGAAAATAGGCTTAGGAACATCTGGGACATCTCGAAGCATGCCAACAACTGAATCATAGGGATCCCAGAGGAGAAAAGGAAGGGCAAGAAATTGAAAACTTATTTGCAAAAATAATGAAAGAAAACTTCCCTGATGTGGTGTGGAAAATAGCACACAAGTACAGAAAGCACAGAGAATCATGAACAAGTTGGACCCAAAGAGGACCACACCAAGACACATCATAATTAAAATGCCAAAGGTTAAAGATAAAGAGAGAATCTTAAAAGCAGCAAGAGAAAAGCAGAGAGTTACCTACAAAGGAATTCCCATAAGACTATCAGATGATATCTCAAAAGAAACTTTTCAGGCAAGAAGGGACTGGCGAGAGTATTCAAAGTGATGAAAAGCAAGGACCTATAACCTAGATTACTCTATCCAGCAAAACTATCATTTAGAATGGGCAAATGAAGTGCCTCCCAGACAACATATAGCTAGAGGAGTTCACCATCACCAAGCCATTATTATAGGAAATGTTAAAGGGGTATATTTAAGGAAAAGAAGAAGATAAAAATCATGAACTTTAAAAAGGTAACAATTTTATAACTACGAACAACTGAGTCTAAAAACAACAAACAAACAAACAAACAAACAAACAAAAAACCTAAGCAAACAACCAGAACAGGAACAGAATCATAGACATGGAGATCATTTGGAGGGTTATCAGCTGAGAGGGGGAAGGGGGAGAATGGAGAAATGGTGCGGGGATTAAGAGGCATAATTGGTAGAAAAAAATAGAAAGGGGGAATGTTAAAAATAGCATAGGAAATGGAGAAGCCAAAGAACTTACATGCATGACCCATGGACATGAACTAATGCGGGAGAGAATTGCTAGAGGGAAGGGGGTACAAGATGGATTGGGGCAAAAGGGGAAAAATTGGGACAACTGTAATAGCATAATCAATAAAACATAAAAAAATACGTGTAGCAAAAACTTAGAGAACTGAAAGGAAGAATAGACAAATCCATAATTACATTTGGTGATATACATCCTACTTTTAGTGACTGTTATAGCTATTACATGGAAAACTAGCAAAGTATAAAAGGTGAGATACGACCAGTACAATAAACCAATGAGATCTAATCAACATACGTAAAACACTTTACTCAGCAGCAGCAGAATATACATTTGTTTAAGTGTCCTGGAATGCTCACCCAAGTAGACCATATCTTGGTCCATCAAACAAACCTCCACAAATTGAATATAATTGAAATCATACAGATTGTATTTCCAAAGTATGTTTTCTGAAGGTTTTCTAGTTTTACATTTAAGACCATGGTGCATTTTGAGTTAGTTTTTATACAAAGTATAAAATTTGGATCATTTAAAAGAAACTTATGGGTATGCAGTCGCTCCATCACTTTTCATTGAAAAGACCATCCTTTCTCCATTAAATTGCTTTTGCATCTTTGTCAAAAATTACTTGGGCATAATGGAATCAAACTAGAAACCAGTAACAGAAAGACAACAGATAGCCACTATTACTTCATCAAATCTTCTTCCCCCCATTGCTCTACTCATTTGCCACAAAACAAAAATTGTATTGTTGTTACTCTTTTACATATGCTTATTCAATTCTCAATTCCTGGATATTGCTCATATTAGTAGTACTTTAGTTCTAGACTACTATTAGGCTTTCTCTTGCAGTATGTCTCATATCTCAAGGATCTTTACTGTTCATAGTACACATTCCCAGTCAATCATTATCCATTTAGATTAACTGTACATACTGCAAAGTTCTTGCTTACCATTGGCTCTTTTTCTTTTTCTTCTTTTTATCAGTCTTTTTTTCCTTCTTCTTCTCACTCCCACTTCCACTCCTTCTCCTCCTCCTTTTTTCTTGACAGAATTCATTCTGGAACTTTTCATCAGATGATTTATGTGAATGATGATCTCTGAATCCTTGCATTCCAGCAAATCTTTTTTTTTCACTCAAGCAAATAGATAATATCTTGACATGTTATGCATTCTTGGCTCCTAGTCCCTTTTCTTCAGTAATTTGTGAACATTATTTCACCATTCCACTAGCTTTGGTGCTGCATATGAAAAATCTAGAGTCAGTTAATTTCTTTCTTCTTTAAGTAACTTTTTCTGTGAATATGGAAGTATGAAAAATTTACCTTTAAGTTTAGAATTTTCAAATTTTACCAGGATATACCTAGATGTGTACTTTTTATCGCCTTTCCTAAACCTGCATAAATAAGTCCACAAATAAGCAAAAATTTCCTTGATCATTCCTTTATTACCCTTTTCTCCATTTTATTCATATTACTTGTATATTGGGTCTCCAGTATTTATCTTGCAATTATCTTTTATTTTCCTTTATATATTATTTCTTTTTATATTTTTATTCTACAATATGCCTTAAAATAATTTATTACATGTGGTTTTCAAAACCAATTTTTTAAAAAAATTTTGAGAGTGGTAATTCTGTCATTCAATTCATCTATTGAATTTTTAAGTATGGGAAGAATGAAAAAGAATTCTAAAGGATTGGTTTTATTCTTTAACTGAATGTCTGTATGTGTTAACTAAGATAACACCAGTCACTGTAACAGATAATCTCCCAAGCCTTATATTGTATAGTAGAGAGAAGGGTCTGTCACATACAGTCATTCGAAGACCTACATTGACAGAAATGCTGACATTGTCAATATTTGGTTTAAAAAGATAGATTGAGACATCAGTCACAAAGGCACCTAAAATTGGTGAGCAAGTTGTTAGGCACAATAGTTACTGGAAGGGAAGCAGAAATGCTAAATATGTACTGCAAGTAATGGAGACAGGTCAAAAACATCCTGGCCTGGCTCCTGCACCTTCGAATGGCATCTGTTGATTCAGTTTTCCATTTGCCCCAGAAGTGGACAAAATCTTGCTTCTGCTAGATGTTTCTCAAGATTCTTTATCTGCCTTTTCCTCCCACCCCCACATGCTCCCACTGGGAGGATGGTTAAGATCTTGTGCCCTGGACTGAAGGCAGACTTAAGTTCAAGTCCTGGCTGTGCCACTAACTAGTTTTGGATCTTTGAACTGGTCACTTCGAACAGGAAAACTGTGTAACCTTCCTTCCTTCCTTCCTTCCTTCCTTCCTTCCTTCCTTCCTTCCTTTCCCTTCCTTCCTTCCTTCCTTCCTTCCTTCCTTCCTTCCTTCCTTCCTTCCTTCCTTTCTATTTTATTTATTTATTTTGAGAGAGAGAGGAAGGGAGAGAGAAAGAGAGGGAGAGGAACATCAATGTGTGAAGGAAATATCAACCAGTTGCTTCTTCTATGTGCCCTGACCCAGGACTGAGCCCACAACCCAGGCATGTGACCTGACCAGTGACCTTTTGCCTTGCCAGCTGATGCGCAACCAACTGAGCCACACCAGTCAGGGCAGTAAGTCTTATTTCAAATTTCAGCTCCTAAATTGGGTAAAAAATAGTGCCTACCTTATATGGCTTCTTTAAGGATTAACTAAAACTATATAACTACCATACTTTGGCATAATGCCTAACCTGAATAAGTGTTCCAAATACATCAGTTACTATTATTATGAGTGCTTCAGACACCTGAAGGCTTGAACTACAGTTTTCCTGCAAACGATTCCCAACCTACGTTTCCAGGCCTAGCCACTGACCTGAGTTACAAGAATAACATTCTCCAAGTTCAGCTGGACAATGTTAGATAGATACTCTGTTGGAAGTCAAGGGTCTCCACTGAGTAGCCTAAGCTAACCTTTTAAGTCTTAGCTTCAATACTTCTCTGCTATGAATACACTCTTGCCAATATGCACAATTTTTTATTGCCTCCCCTTTGTTTTATCTATCTGGGATGGTCTGCTGCTCATTTCTACATATCACGATTTCACCTGTTCCTTAAGAACAAGCTCACATGCCACTTTTTCTTGACCTTCCCTAGTGAAAGAGAACTCTCTTAACTTTTAAAGATTCTGTTTATTTTTTAGAGAGAGGGGTAGGGAGGGAGAAAGAGAGGAAGAAAAACATCAATAAACCAGCGACCCTTTGGTTCACAGGCTGGCACTCAATCCATTGAGCCACAACAGCTAGGGCAGAGAATTCTCTCAACTTTTAATTTTTGCAGAAGCTTGTCTTATTTTTCTTGTCATTCATTGTGCCACTCATTACTTATTAGCTCCTTGTGTGAATCAGAACTCTCTCAGCTGCAAGTGACAAGATCTCATGCAAATTAGTGAAGAGGCAAATTTAGGCTCAGATAACTTGAAATGTGGAGGAAGCCTCAGACACAACTAGATCCAAACCCTCAGACTGGATTATCAGGGCTCTCAACCTCTATATCTAATTTTACTGCATTTTGTAAATTAGCTTAATTCTTACCTACGGCTAACTGGTTTCCTCTATGGAAGGACAATGGACTTCAGGTAGCCCAATGCCACTGTGCAGCTAGCTTGTCATCTAAGAGCAAGAGAAATGTCCCATCTACTTCCAACAGAGAAGCCTCTGGGAGGAACTCTGGTCCAGCTTTGGTGGCCTGCCTACTTCTGTGCCATTTAGGAGCCAGTGGGTTGGAAAGGTCTGACTGTCAGGTCTGGGTCATGTCCCCTCCCCAGATGAAAGGGGAGGGAAAGCTTCCTGAAAGTATCAGAGGATTAGCTATTACAGTCACTCTTCTCCTGTGTTGTATTGTAAGTCCTAGAAGACAAGAGCCACACCTTATCATAGAGCCCCTTGAGTAATGCCTTGTTTGGGATATACAGTATACTTAGTAATTTTTTATTGAATAAATAAATATACAAATTGTTCTAGTACCAAACTGGAAGGTTTAGTAGGCTACTTTGAACAGAGTAGACAGACTTTGGAAAAGAAATTTAAACTCCTGGACAAATGTGTTACTTACTGGTACGGAAAGTATGCAAAAATACCCTAAAGATAGTAGTAAACCCCACTAGAGGCAATAGTTGGAAATGCTTTTTAAAAATTCAAGTTACTGCCCTGGCTGGCGTGGCTCAGTGGATTGAGTGCCAGCCTGCAAGCTGAAAGTTTGTCTGTTCCATTCCTGGTCAGGTCCCCAGCGCGGGGTGTGAAAGAGGCAGCCAATCAATGTTTCTCTTTCACATCGATGTTTCTTTCCCTCTCTCCCTACCTTCCCCTCTCTCTAAAAATAAATAAATAAAATCTTAATAAAATAAAACAACTTAAGTTACTTGTAAACAGAAAAATTGATTTATTTGTCTTCCACCTTCAGATAATTATTCCTTTTCTTTAAACATTTGTATACTGAGAGTAACTTGGTTCCAGCCAGTGCAAGGGTAATAAAAAATGTAAACAAAGGTTTAGTTATGACAGTGTTTATGCTAATGCTTCCACCATAACAATGTGGCCTGAAAATGTAAGCACATCCTCCTGAAGTGGGGTTTGGGTGCACAAAATAAGAGGTTACCTTGCTTTTCTTGGATCTGACTCTTGGAGGGAGAGGATTAATGATTAAAAAGTAGGAAACTTGCATGACAAGTGTGGATTCAGAAAGCTTGAGGGGTTGACATGCTGAAGGCAAGGGCAGGCCAGAAGGGCTGACACCTTCTGACCCTGGTCAAAAGTGTGACCAGGAAAAGGACACTATGGTTCAGAAAATTCTGTGGGCAGAAAACAGGAAAATCACCAAGTGCAGGCTCAGGTGGCCTCAAGGACAACAGTTTTACAGAGAACCAATAAGTAGACTGCAGGTAAAGGCAGAAAGAAACTTAACTTCCCAATAACTTGAAGAATACATGGAACAGAGAGGATAGATGTACAGGCGAACGAGGAAGTAGAACTAGGAAGTAGTCAACCATCAGAATAGTAACTATTGTGTCAATGGTATCAATGGTGCAATTGGAGGTAATTAGGTTTGGATGAAGTCGTGGTGGTAGAGTCCCTATCATAGAATTAATGTCTTTATAAGGAGAGGAAAAGACCAGAGCCTTCTCTCTGCCACATGAAGACTAAGCGAGAAGGTAGCCATCTGCAGGCCAGGAAGAGAGCCCTCACCAGAAACTGAAGCTGTTGGCACCTTGATCTTGTACTTCCAGTCTCCAGAACTATGAGAAATACGTGACTTTTTTTGAAGCACCTAGCCTATGGAATTTTTTACAGTCAATTGAGCAAACTAACACAATGAGTTATTTATTTAATTTATTACTTCATTGGTTTTTATTGAGTACCTATTATGTGCTAGGTGCTAAGGGTACTTACACACATACCCATTTTTTTTTAAGAACCATTTGAGGACAAGTTATGTATATTATGTTGCTTTATCCCTAATGACTTCAGTTTGTATTTCTTTTTTAAAATATATTTTAATGATTATGCTATTACAGTTGTCCTATTTCCCCTCTTCATTCCTCTCTGCCCTGCACACCCCCTCCCACCCACATTCTCCCTCTTTAGTTTATGTCCATGGGTCATACATATAAGTTCTTTGGCTTCTACATTTCCTATACTATTCTTAACCTCCCCCTGTTTATTTTGTACCTACCATCTATGCTACTTATTCTCTGTACCTATACCCCCTCTCTCCCACTCCCACTTCCCTGTTGATAACCCTGCATGCGATCTTCATTTCTGTGGTTCTGTTCCTGTTCTAGTTGTTTGCTTAGTTTGCTTTTGTTTTAGGTGTGGTTGTTAACGATTGTGAGTTTGCTATCATTTTACTGTTCATATTTTTATCTTCTTTTTCTTAGATAAATCCCTTCAACATTTCATATAATAAGGGTTTGGTGATGATGAACTCCTTTAACTTGACCTTATCTGAGAAGCACTTTATCTGCCCTTCCATTCTAAAGGAAAGCTTTGCTGGATAGAGTCATCTTGGATGTAGGTCCTTGCCTTTCATGACTTGGAATACTTCTTTCCAGCCCCTCCTTGCCTGGAAGGTCTGTTTTGAGAAATCACCTGACAGACTGATGGGAACTCCTTTGTAGGTGACTGTCTCCTTATCTCTTGCTGCTTCTAGGATTCTCTCCTTCATTTTAATCTTGGCTAATGTAATTATGATGTGCCTTGTTGTGTTTCTCCTTGGGTCCAACTTTTTTGGGACTCTCTGAGTTTCCTGGACTTCCTGGAAGTCTATTTCCTTTGCCAGATTGGGGAAGTTCTCCTTTATTATTTGTTCAAATAACTTTTCCACTTGTTGCTCTTCCTCTTCTCCTTCTGGCACCCCTATAATTTGGATGTTGGAACATCTGAAGATTCCTGGAGGTTCCTAAGCCTCTCCTCATTTTTCTGAATTCTTGTTTCTTCATTCTTTTCTTTTTGGTTGTTTCTTTCTTCCTTCTGGTCCACACTGTTGATTTGAGTCCTTCCCATCACTATTGGTTCCCTGTATATTTTCCTTTATTTCACTTAGTGTAGCTTTCATTTTTTCATCTAATTTGCGACCAAATTCAACCAATTCTGTGAGCATCCTGATTACCGGTGTTTTGAATTGTGCATCTGATAGGTTGGCTATCTCTTCATCACTTAGTTGTGTTTTTTTCTGGAGCTTGGATCTGTTCTTTCATTTGGACCATTTTTTTTTTTTTGTCTTGGCATGCCTGTTATGTAGTAGGGGGCAGAGCCTTAAGTTTTCACCAGGGTGGGCAACACTTGTCGCTGTGTTATGATGCTGTATGTAGGAAAGCGGTCTGAGAAGGAACAATGGTGCTTGTTCCACTCTCTGCTGGATTTCAGTCACTTCCCCTGCTTCCCTCAAGCAAATTGGGACCTTCTGGTGCTGATTCCCATGTGGGTGGGTTTGTGTATGTTCTAGGACCCCATGGGTCTCTCCAACAAACTCTCCTGTGAGGCTAGGAGTTTCTCCTGCTGCTGCTTCAACCCCCACAAGTGTTTTTAATCAGTGGTTTGAGGCTTCATTTCCCCGAACTGGGACGCTGGGTTGCTCTGTCACTCTTGCTCCCCAGTTGTTTCTCCCAGTTTATCTGCGTGCGAGTGTGGGACCGCCCAGTCTGCAGTCTGCCGCCTCACTGAGTCCTCCAGCCACCACCTTGCCGCAAGTCCACTCCGCCTGGCTACCTGTCTCTGCCCCTTCTACTGGTTTGGATGAATGTGTCTTCTTTAATTCCTTGGTTGTTGGACTTCCATACAGTTTGATTTTCTGTAAGTTCTGATGGTTTTTTGTTTTTAAATTGTTGTTGTCCATCTTTTGGTTGTGCAAGGAGGCACAGTGTGTCTACTTACACCTCCATCTTGGCTAGAAGTCCAGTTTGTATTTCTTCAGAATACGAATAGGCTCTTACATAACCAGAATACAGTTATCAACTTGATATTTTTTAAAAATTGATATAACACTTTAGTCTACTGCTAATATTCCAGTTTTGTCAGTTGAACTAGTAATGCCCTTCATGGCACTTCTCCTCTCCAGTACAGACCCAATTCAGGGTTAGGCATTGCGTGGTTCTTTAGGCTCCTCTAGCGTGATTTACTTGTCTTTTACAACAGGATGGTTTTAAAGAATACAGTCCATCTCCATCTTATGTTCCTAATATAACATTCTTCATTTTGTGTTTGTGTGATGTTTCTGGTGTTTCTCTCAGGGTGTCACACCTGAAGACGTGTGATGGCCAGCTATCTCTTATTGGCAATGGTAACTTGGATCCCCTAATCAAGCTGTAGCCAGATTTATAAACTGCAGCCAGTCAGTCTCTGGGAACACATTTTAAAACAGTGCAAAATCCCGCTCCTCATCAAAATTTCCCTCTGAGTTTGGCATGCAGTGAGGATGCTGTTAAAAAATCACCTATCACATAAAGTTTATTTCTTACCCGTTTTAAGTGTACAGTTCAGTGGCATTAAGTAAATTCCCACTGCTGTGCAAGCATCACCATTACCCACCCACAGAACTCTTTTCATATTGCAAAACTGAAACTCTATATGCATTAAACAATAAATCTCTATTTCCCCCTCCTCTGAAGGCCCTGGCAACCACCATTCTACTTTCTGTTACTATGAATTTGACTAATTTAGTCACCTCGTGTAAGCAGAATCTTACAATATTTGTTGTATAGTGACTGTCTTATTTTGCTTAACACATTGTCTTCAAGATTCATCCATGTTGTAACATGCGTCAGAATTTCCTCCCCTTTTAAAGCTGATTAAGTGTCCATTATATGTATATACCACATTTCTTTATCCATTCATCCATTGATGATTCTTGACTGATCCAGTCTCTACCCTTGTGGTTTCAAAATGACAATTTTGCAACTATGGAACTCCCTCCACATTTATCAGTTAGCCCTTAGTACTCTGCTGTAAAAAGAGTTTCCATTTTCTCATTCATTTATCTATTTATTATTATTATAGACTTAGGCATTCCTATTTTTGAATGGCTTATAATTAATTACTAAACTGATTATTTGGTGCAAAAAATTGTGCCATATTCAGCCAGTAGGAACGCCTTTAATTGGTTTTCATGACATGCATCCATCGCTTTCTTTTGTTTTTTAATTTTAATACATTTTATTGATTATGCTGTTACAGTTGTCCCATTCCCCCCCTTTATTTCTCTCCACCCTGCACACCCCCTCCCACCTGCATCCCCTGTCCCTTTTATTTCACGTCCATGGGTCGTACATGTAAGTTCTTTGGCTTCTACATTTCCTATACTATTCTCAACCTCCCCCTGTGTATTTTGTACCTACAATTTATGCTACTTACTCCCTCTACCTTCCCCCATTCTCCCTCCTCCCCCTCCCCTGATGATAACCCTCCATGTGATATACATTTCTGTGTTTCTATTCCTGTTCTAGTTGTTTGCCTAGTTTTTTTTTTTTTTTGGTTCAGTTGTTGATAGTTGTGGGTTTGTTGTCATTTGATTCTTCATATTTTTTATTTTCTTTTTCTCAGATAAGTCCCTTTAACATTTCATATAATAAGGGCTTGGTGATGATGAACTCCTTTAACTTGACTTTATCTGGGAAGCACTTTATCTGCCCTTCCATTCTCAATGATAGCTTTGCTGGATAGAGTAATCTTGGATGTAGGTCCTTGTCTTTCATGACTTGGACTACTTCTTTCCAGCCTCTTCTTGCCTGCAAAGTTTCTTTGGAGAAATCAGCTGATAGCCTTATGGGCACTCCTTTGTAGGTAACTCTCTCCTTTCCTCTTGCTGCTTTTAAGATTCTCTCCTTATCTTTAATCTTGAGTAATGTAATTATGATGTGCCTTGGTGTGTTCCTCTTTGGGTCAATTTCTTTGGGACTTTCTGGGCTTCCTGGACCTCCTGGAAGTCTATTTCATTTGACAGGTTTGGGATGTTTTCCCTTCATTATTTGTTCAAATAAGTTTTCAATTTCTTGTGTTGTTCTTCTTCTGACACCCTTATAATTCAGATATTGGAATGTTTCAGGTTGTCCCAGATGTGCCAATGCCTCTCTTCATTTTTTTGAATTCTTGTTTCTTCATTCTGTTCCGATTGGATGTTTATCCTTTTTTTCCTAAATTTTTGCTTTGAGTCCTGGTTTCCTTCCTGTCACTGTTAGTTCCCTGAATATTTTTCTTTATTTCATTTTGGATGTCTTTCATTTGCTTTTTCAGTTTTTGACCAAGCTCAGTCAGTTCTGTGAGCATTTTGATTACCATGGCTTAAAACCATCCATCAGATAGGTTGGCTATGTCCTCATCACTTAGCTCTCTTTCTGAGGTTTTGCTCTGTTCTTTCACTTTGGCCCTATTTCTTTGTTTGGGGCAGCTGTTAAGTTGTAAGGGGCAGGGCAACCCTCTTTGCTGTGCTGCAACACTCCTTGTGGGGGAGGGGCCAGAGAGGGAACAGTGCAGCTCCCTGCTGTCTCTAGCCCACTTTCCAGCGAACTCTCCTGTGAGACTGGGAGTTTCTCTCACCTTGGCAACTGCCAAAGTCCACAGCCAGCTCTGAGTCTCAGTTTCCCCTTAAGCCAGCACCGCCCACGCCGCCTGCTGCCTCACTGCAGCCAGCCCCACCCGCACCACGGTCCACCACCTTGCCTCGGGTTCTCTCTGTCCACCGCCTTACCAGTCTGGTTGATCTGTTTGACTGTTTCTTTAATTCCATAGTTGTTGGAGTTCCATGCAGTTTTATTTTCTGGCACTTGTGGTTATTTATTAATTTTAGATTGGTTGTTATCCTCCTTTGGGTTGTGTGAGTAAGCAAAGCATTTCTACCTATGCTTCCACCTTAGCAGAACCCATGGCAATGTTTTTATGCAGACTGGAAAATAGATGAAACTTAATGGGAAAAGTTTATCTCCATAAGTAGTAAAAAATGAACATTAGAAATCAAGGATATAGCATTTCTCTGAAATTAATTACTGATTTACAAAAATAACACTGAATTGCCCTGACCAACGACGTGTCTCAGTTGGTTGGGTGTTGTTCCGCAAAGTGAAGATCTCCAGGTCATTCCTGGTCAGGGCGGTGCCTGGGTTGCTAGCTGGGTCCCTGGCCCCACTCAGGATGTGTACTAGAGGCAACTGATCCATGTTTCTCTCTCACATCGGTGTTTCTCTCCCTCTCTTTCTCCTTCCCTCCCCCCTCCCTAAAAATAAACAAAATATTTTAAAAAATAACATTGAATAATTCAGGGTGGTATGAAACAAGTGCTCTTGAATATTTTAATTGTGGTGTGAAAAATTTAAAGCAATTTGGCAAGAGTCCTTTGATGTAGAGTGGATAAAGAAGCTGTGGTACATTTACACAGAGGAATAATACTTGGCCATAAAAACAAGAAAATCCTACATTTTGTGACAGCATGGATGGACCTGGAGAGTAGTACGCTAAGTGAAATAAGACAGTCAGAGAAAGACAAATACTATATGATTTCACTTATATGTGGAAACCAATGAAAAAAATAAACTAACAAATAAAATAGAAACAGACTCATAGATACAGAGAACAGACTGACAGCTGTCAGAGGTGAGGGAGTTTGGGGGCTGGGTGAAAAAAGTGAAGGGATGCAGCAAAACAAAAAATAAACCTCATGGACACAGACAACAGTATGGAGTACGGTGATTGCCAGAGGGGGAATGGAGTGGAGGGAGGTAGGAGAGGATAAAAAAAGAATAAGTGATGATAGAAGGAGACTTGACTTTGGGTGGTGAACACACGATACAATATACAGATGATGTGTTATAGAATTATACAACTGAAGCCTATTAATTTTGTTAACCAATGTCACCCCAATAAATTCAATAAAAATTTTAAAAAGGAGTCCTTCAACTTATGGACAGTCTTATACCAAGTTATCCTATTTCTTGGGGTTTATCCTAAAGAGATAATTTGCAAATACAGAAAAAGAAACTTATGCACAAAATGCCATTACCAACAATAAATGATTAGAAATATAATTAAAAATGATTCAATGTATTATTACAAAAAAATCAAGGGATGAATTTTACAAGAAATATGCAGGACTTGTATGAAGGAAACTATAAAACTCCCAGATGTCGAAAGACTTAAAAGCAGGTTTGAATAAAATTTCCGGTTGAGAAGACACAATATTGTAAAGCTGCCAATTTTTTCCAAGTTAATATGTACACATAATGACAATTAAAATTTTAGTGGGGCCCTGACAGGTAAGGCTCAGTTGATTGGGCATCGTCCCACAAAGTAAAAGGTTGCCAATTTGATTCCTGGTCGGGGCACGTGCCTGGGTTGTGAGTTGTCCTCGTTCCCCATTGGAGAGCTTGTGAGAGGCAGCCAATCGATGTTTCTCCCTCACACTGATGTTTCCTTCGCTCTCTTTCTCCCTCCCTTCCTCTCTGTATTAAAAAAACAAAAACAAAAACGCAGTGGGATGCTTTCTTGGGAACATGCTGAATGTTTCTAAAATTTATCCAGATGAATAAATATGAGACTACTTTTAAAATTTTTGAATAAAAAATGTAATCAGGAGAAATTTGTCCTAATAGGTGTTAAAACCTATATAGTTATGACCAAACAGTATGATCCTGGGACTAAAGTACATAAACAGGTAAGTGGGATAAAAAAGATTTCAGATATATATTAAAGTATATATTAGAATTTATTATATGATGAAGGTGGCACTTAAATTATTATTATTTTTGTGGGGGATTTCTATTTAACAGAAAGTGTTGTGTAGGTAGGTAAGCATTTAAGAAATTAAAAGTAGATATGCCTGCATTTCTTATACCAAATAAATTTCAGAAGTATTAAAGATTTTAAAGGAAGTAACATTAAATTAGAAGAAAATATATTATTGAAGTTGAGCATTCTAAAGCATCACACCACAACTAGAAACAATACATAAAATGATCAACTATGTAAAAATCAGAAGCTTTTATACATTGAAAAAATTAAAAATCTCAAAACATGAGATAAGAAAAGAATTAACACTCAAAATACAGAGTTCTAAAAAATCAATAAGAAAGGGACATTATTTTTTATACTAAATTTTCATCTTAATAGGAAACTTAGTTTAAAAAACAAATAGGAAATTCATAAAAGGAGTCATGCAGACAGTCATTAAGCACATGAAAAAATGTTAACTCCAACTTGTGATGTGATGTAAAATAGAAAGTAGAGAAAAGCGCAAGATAATAAGCCTGGCACGACATTTTTGGCAAAAATTTAAAGGGATCTTTATATCCAGTAATAAAGATGTGTAAAAGTGGGCATTTTTTATATTTTATTGGTGCCATCTTTCTGTAGATCAGTTTGACAATCTATACGTTCTTACACGAGATTAAATTTTGTTTGGGAAGCTTTTTTTTTTTTAGTAATATGTGAAATAATTTTGTTAAAATTCTAGGTGGAAAAAAGGTGGATATAATGAGATTTATAAATTTAGGCTTTAAAAAGTTTTAGGGAAGAAATTTAGATTGGAATATACCACAGTGTTAATGGTAGTGATTGTATTATGAGTACTCTTATTCTCTTTACTTCATTTTCCAAGTGCTGAAGGAGGGCTGTTATAACTAAAAAAGTAAAACATTATATTTTAATAGAGGCTGCTTAATAACTAATCCTGCGCCTGGTCCGGAGGGGGCATTCAATAAATGTTTGTTACATTGAATTGTTGCCTGGCTACTAAGTCCACCCACATTTTTTTTTAAACATTTAGAATTCTCTCTTTCAGGAAGGGATTTAAAAACTGGTTCACTTAACACTTAATCCCTGGGTACATATGAGTTGAGTAATTCATTAATTATCCAGGCTTTAGATTTTCCAGGAAATAGAGAATTTAGATATCAGTGTAGCTAGAGGTCTTCTTGGCACCAGTATCAAATTTTAAAACTTTCATATATTTGGATATATTTCTAATGTACTTCTACTTAGGTTCTTTAATTTAGAAAATTATGTTTTTCTTGCATTAAAATATAAGGGATTTTCCTACTCAGATTATTTTAGGTCTGTGCATAGTTTAACTGTGATTGCACTAGATGGCAATTTAGACACAGCTTTTTATAAAGGGCAAGTTTACTTTTTTTAAACTAACCATAGTGAGAGTTACTAATCCCACACAATGGCATAAATTAAAGTTTGGGCCCTAAAAACTTACAGAAAGGGAATTTTTATTAACAGGTGTACAAGTGTATCTTTCCCCAGGTACCCAGAGGAGTGTATCGGTAAGGTTGCTTTCATGGTCTAAAAACCTCTGTGCTGTTAGGTATCTTTTCTCAAGTACCCAGATATTTTTTCTTCAGCTCAAAAAGTAAACAGGGCGCCACCTACTAGCATTCTCTAGTATTGCATTATGACCAAGTCTGAGGTTTTCTTGTTTGTTTTCAATTTAGCAAACACTCTTTGACCTCCAATATAGTCAGGCATAAACATTAGAGCTCTGAAGAGAAATAAGGTAGTCCCTGCCAAGACCAAATTTTCAGTCCAGCTAAGAACACAGACATTGTTTGGGGCATGTGGTGCTTGGTCATAATGTCTTTTATAATTCTTGTCAGTGCAGGACAAGTTCCTAGCTAAGAACCTGGGTGGTGGAGCTAAAACTGGCTGGGTTGGAATCCTGCCTGTGGAGTCTCCAAAGAACCCACTGGTGTCTTAATTTATTCCTCCACAGATGTTACCAGGACTTGCACAGACGTTTCCCTCAGTACTTCAGAAGAGATGACTTCATTACCCTCTGGCATTTGCTGTTCTGATTCGAAGTCTAATTGAAATTCCTTGGTAGATAACACATCTTTTTTTCTGTTATGGCTTTTAGGATTGTCCCTTTATCCTTAGTCTTCTCAAATTTCCCTGTAATGTATCTGTGTGGGGAATTTATTTTTAAAAATTTCCTACTTAGTATCTAATGTACATGAAAATATGTTTCTGCAGTTCTGAAAAATTATCTGCATTACTTTTTAAAATGTTTCTTCTCTGCCATGTCCTTCATTCTTTTATTTTGGCACTCCTGTTAGATACTACATGGAATCTCTCAAGCTTATCTCTAAGTCTCTTTAGTTCTCACTAATTTTTTGATTGTCCCTCTACACTGCATCCTGAATTAATTTCTCACTACTGTTTTTCAGTGCACTGATTTGTCTTTGCTCTGCCATGTCTAGAGTTTAATCCCATCCATTGCATTTTTATTTCAATGGTTCTATTTTTCATTTTTAAGATTTCCAATGGTTTTCTGTTTAAATATAGACCTATCTTGCTTTTATTTCTGGTTGTTTTTACTTTTGCATTTTCAGTTGAAGTTAGTCCTTCGTTTCCCTCTATAAAAATCCTGAATATATTTGTGTGTGTTTGTCAGACTATTCTATAACATTAATTTTATATAGAGTGATTTCATATTCTGATTTTGTTGACTTATTTTCTTTTTTTTAAAACAAGTTTTCAAGGGTTGATGGATTTGTCATTTGTTTATTTTAATAGGTGAGAACAAAACTACCCAGAAAATAAAAGTTGTAGAAGAAGAGTGCTATTGAATAAAGAGAAAATTTTAATAAAATAAATTTGTTTTAAGCCCCCAGACTTACTTGATTTTAATATTTAATGGTTTAGCTTGGAAAAAACAACAAAAAAAGTACATTGTGCCCACAAGCACTCACAGAATACCTAGTGCACCACAAATGAAGAGAAGAAGGGAGAGAAGCCCAGAGCAACGTATCTAATAACAGTGTTCTTACAAGGCAGCAGTTAGAACGTTGCTGAGCCCAGATGTTTTCACTCATTACTAATACATTATCATCCCTTGTGTTAAGTGAAAATTGGCATGCACTTCCTTCTGTGTGCTTCCAGAGCTCACTAATTTGATTTCTACCTTCCATTTCTAACATCGTATAACCATTTTGGCCTTCTACCATCAAAGAAATATAATGGTTGTTTTCTTCATCCATGGCTTGGCATCTTCCCACTTTTCATCTTTTTTTTATTCTTGGTTTTTATTTTTCTCAAAGTTATAATGCACAGAAGAATTAATTACTTCTATAATTTTGGTGAAAAACAGCAGCCTCCGTTCCTTTCCTTTCTTCCTTTTCCTCTTACCTAATTAATTATTGGTATTTACATCCATGTCTATAAATAATAAAAGTGAATGGTTACTTCTTGACTTTTTCAGTTTAGGCTTTTTCTACTGGTTTTCCACCATGATCAATAATAAAAGCAATCACTTATATAGCACCTAGCATGTGCAAGGCACTTTGCTGGGTAATTCCCTCTATTAATTTATTTAATGGTTGTAACAGCTCTAAAAGTGGGTATTATTATCAATAGCACCTTCCAGATGAGGAAACTGAGGGACAGAGATAGTCAGTAGCTTGCCCAAGGTCATACAACTTATAAGTGATTCACTTGGTATTCAAACCTGAGTGATTTAGCTCTAAGCTTATGCTCTTACCTACTTTGCTATTCTGTTTCCAGAGTAAGGATTTAGCTTTCTTTCCTTTCTGCCCTAGCACACATATTCAGCCCTTCCATCCCCTCCTTTTTCAGATTATAGTCACAGTATATTGCGATTTTGCTTAGATTCAATAGTCAGTATTTACAGAGGGATCAGAGCCTCACCAGGGGTCTGCAGCCTTCAGAGCCTGATGGAGGGACATCTCTGCTGGTCCACAGACATGTGAACAAGAGAATAAATTGCATATTGTGTCTGCCTTTGAGAACTTGTGGTTTTCACTATGCAGCAAAACTAGCTAAGTTTCTAAAAAGACTTCATTCTCCCCTCATGCTTTATTGATAATTAGTCTCATTTGAGAGTACATTTCAGAATTTGAAAGCATTGTTTCCTTGCCTTTTATCAGTATTTGAGAAACCCAAAGCCATTCTGATTTCTGATACTTTACATTTGACATATTTTTTTTTTTTTTTTTTTTAGGAAATCTGCATATTGTCCCTACTGTTCTGAAATTTTACAGTGATGTGACCTGGTGTGGACCTATTTTCTGCTATTGTGCCAGGCAGTCAGCAAGCGTTTTCAATCAAGAAGTGCATATCCTTTAGCTTTGGGAAGTTTTTTTACTTTTACTTCATTGCTGAGTATTTCCCCTTTGTTCCTACCCCTCCCCCACCAAAACCTATTAGTGAGATATGCCACCTCCTGAACTGGGGCTCTAATTTTTAAAAATTCCTTTTTTATTTCTATATCTTTGATTTTTGGTCTATTTTTAAGGGAAATTTCCTCATTTTTATATCTATTTCTTCTGCCATATTTTTAATAATTTCCAATAGTTCATATTCTCTGAATTTTCCTTTAGAAATAGCATTCTATTCTTGGATCTTGGGTATAAAAACCTTTCTTGTTTCTCTAAGGATATTCATGACAGCTTTTAAAAGCTTCTCCTCCTGCATAAATTCTGTTTCCTCCAAGTTGACTTTTTTCTGTTTATTTGACTTGGCCTCTAGATTTCAGGTTAGAAAATTCCTCAGGTGACTGAGAATTCTTGGCTGTCTACTCATATTGAATAGTGAAAAACTGGTAACAATGGGAGACTTCAAGCACTTCCGTGTAGTGTGTTCACCATTGTTCACCATTGGCTGACCTGCCTGGGTGATTTATTTGTGGAATATTTCATGTCAGTAGCTGTAGGTGTGAGTTGAGGGGCTGGGTGAAAAAGGGGGAAGAGATGAATTTATATATATATATATCCATAGTTTATTCTCCTTGCATTGGGTGTATTCCCCACAGAATCTCCTCCCATGATCTCAGCATCCAATATGCGCTAACCTACTTCTTTTCAATGCATTCTCCCCACCCTCGACTCTGCCTAGTGGTTTTCAGTTCAAGACAGTCTGTTTTATCCTTTCCAGAGAATAAACCTCTAGTTTTGAGTGGGCTGTGGGAACTCCCCCACTCCCACCACTACTTTCACTAGTCACTGATGTAGTCATTACATGATATTTTTTTTAAAAATGTAGTGTAAATCATGTTGCTTTGGGGGTTTTCCCAGTATTGGCTCAAGACTCAGTTTTTAAAAAGTCTATCATTTATCTCTCTGGTTTAAAAAATACTGATGTTTTGATCTTTGTTTCTTTTATTCTCTTCATTCTTTTGGATTTATTGGTTCTTAAAATATTATTTTAGAGGGGTGGGGTGACTAGATGAAAGAAGATGAAGGGATTAGCTAAAAAAACATATGTACATAACACGGAGAAACAGACAACAGTGTGGTGATGGCCAGAGAGGCCTGGGGCAGGTGGAGGTGGGCTAAACTGGAGGAGAATGGGGATAGAGACTGCTTGGCTTGGGGTGATGGATACATGATGCAGTGTACAGATGATGTTTTATTGAGCTGTACACTTGAAACCTGTATGGTTTTGCAAACCAATGTCACCTCAATAAATTCAATTAAAAATGCAATATAAAAATATATTATTTTAATGATGTTTGGAAGGAAGGAGAAACTGCTGTTACATTCCACCCTCCATCCTAACTCCAAACCTTAAACTCTTGGCTATTTCTTTGTCTTCAATTTCTTCATGCATTTTTTTTTTTAATTCAACATGCTTTTTCTCCATGCATTCTCATCGGTATTTTTCAGACTCGTTTGGAATGAAAGTTTTTGTTTCACTTTTACTCTCATAAGATAGTTGTTTTCATAACTCAGCCATTATGTTGCAAGGAAACCAGTCCATTAAGAGAACACACAGAAAGGAACCCAAAGCAAAGTACGTTTGCCATCGTTGTAAATGACCTTTGTTGGAAGTGAGTCCCTTTGCCCCAGTTGAGCCGCTCTGCTAACACCAGCAGGAGTCTCCACTTAAGCATGCTCAGTCACAGATTCATGAAGAAAAAATATTTATTGGTATTGTTTAAAGCCACTGCAGTTTAAGGTGGATTGTTACAGAGCACTAACTGATTGGAAGCCTCAAGCCTGGTGCCCGGAAGTTTTGTGACTGCCACTCCCTGATCATCTAGCCCTCAATCCAGAAGCAGCCTACATAATGTTCTTTGTGTAGATCCAGTGATCTGTTTGGTTCAGCTTTTGGCTACCAGGCTGGGTCTGTAGCCCTCCTTTACAAAGCCTGCAGTTCTTGGTGGACTGTAGCATCTCAGGCAGCACTGGGTACCAGATCTATCCCACATGATGGTACTAGCTCCTGTCCTCCGTCTGATGTGTAACATTTTAAGTCCTTACTATTCTGCAGGGCTAGAACTGCCAAGTGCTGTCTCTTCTTGCTTCCATGCCTGGAACCCAGTAGCTTCAGTCTCCTTCACTGTTTTTGAAGTCAAGGCCTGGAGGAGTGAATCTGGGGGAACCAACTTCTTCTTAAACAGTTTCAGCTGTCTCTTTAAAAAAAAATTTTAAGTGACACCTTTTTATTAAGATTTTATTTATTTATTTTTTAGAGAGGGGAAGGGAGAGAGAAAGAGAGGAAGAGTAACATCAGTGTGTGGTTGCCTCTTCAGCATGCCCTACTGGGCACCTGGCCTGAAACCTAGGCATATGCCCTGACTGGGAATCAAACCAGCAATGCTTTGGTTCACTGGCCATCACTCAGTCCACTTAGTCATACCACCAGGGCACAACTATCTTTTTTTTTAATGTATATTTTATTGATTACGCTATTACAGTTGTCCCATTTTTTTCTCTTTATTCCCTTCCACCCTGTACCCCACCTCCAACCAGCATTCCCCCACCTTAGCTCATGTCCATGGGTCATGTATATAAGTTCTTTGGCCTCTCCATTTCCCATACTGCTCTTAACCTCCCCCAGTATATTTTGTACCTACCATTTATGCTTCTTATTCCCTGTACCTTTTCCCCCATTCTCCCTCCTCCCCCTCTCTGTTGACAACCCTCCATGAGATCTCCATTTCTGTGATTCTGTTCCTGTTCTACTTGTTTGCTTAGTTTGTTTTTGTTTTTGTTTAGGTTCAGTTGTTGATAGTTGTGAGTTTGTTGTCATTTTACTGTTCATAGTTTTGAGCTTCTTCTTTTTCTTAGATAAGTCTCTTTAACATTTCAAACAATAAGGGCTTGATGATGATGAACTCCTTTAACTTAACCTTATCTGGGAAGCACTTTATCTGCCCTTCCATTCTAAATGATAGCTTTGCTGGATAGAGTAATCTTGGATGTAGGTCCTTGACTTTCATAACTTGGAACATTTCTGTCCAGTCCCTTCTTGCCTGCAAGGTTTCTTTTGAGAAATCAGCTGATAGTCTTATGGGAACTCCTTGGTAGGTAACTGTCTCCTTTTCTCTTGCTGCTTTTAGGATTCTCTCCTTATCTTTAATCTTGAGTAATGTAATTATGATATGCCTTGGTGTGTTCCTCCTTAGATCCAACTTCTTTAGGACTCTCTGGGCTTCCTGGGCTACCTGGACTTCCTGGAAGTCTATTTCTTTTGCCAGACTGGGGCAGTTCTCCTTTATTATTTTTTCAAATAGGTTTTCCATCTCTTACTCTTACTTTTATCCTTCTGACACCCCTATGACTCAGATGTTGGAACATTTAAAGTTGTCCCAGAAGTTCCTAAGCCTCTCTTCATGTTTTTGAATTCTTGTTTCTTTATTCTGTTCTGGTTGAATGTTTGTTTCTTCCTTCTGTTCTAAATAGTTGATTTGAGTCCCAGTTTCCTTCCCTTCACTGTTGGTTCCCTATATATTTTTCTTTATTTCACTTTGTATAGCTTTCACTTTTTCCTCTATTTTGCAACCATACTCAACCATTTCTGTGCGCATCCTGATAACCAGTGTTTTGAAGTCTGCATCTGATAGGTTGCCTATCTCTTTGTTGCTTAGTTGTTTTTCTGGGGTTTTGATCTGTTTTTTCATTTGGGCCATATTTCTTTGTCTTGGTGCACCTGTTGTATTGTAAGAGGTGGAGCCTTAGGTATTCACCAGGGTGGGGCAAACCATGTCACTGCACTGTGGCTCTGTCTGTGGGGGAGGGGTCAGAGAGGGAATAATGCTACTTGCTTAGCTCTTTGCTGGCTATCAGTCACTTCCACTGCTACCCAAAAGCAAATTGGGCCCTTCTGGTGCTGATTCCTGAATGGGTTGTTTGTGTACGATCTGGGACCCTGTGCGTCTCTTCAATGAACTCTCCTGTGAGGCTGGGATTTTCTCCAGCTGCCACAACCCCCACAGATTTTTATAGCCAGAGGTCTTGAGGTTTTCTTTTCCCATGCTAGAATCCTGGGTTGTGTGATCTGTCTTTCTCCTCAGTTGTTCCTCCCAGTTTATCTGCATGCAAATGTGGGACTATCAGCTGCTGCCTTACTCACTTGGTCCTCCAGCTGCCACCCTGTCGCACATCTTCTTCACCCCAGCTGCCCATCTCCACCCCTCCGACCTGTCTGGATGAATGTTTCTTTTTTTTTAAATTTTTTAAAATATATTTTATTAATTATGCTATTACAGTTGTCCCATTTCTCCCCCATCATTCCCCTCCACCCTACATACCCTCTCCCACCCACATTCCCCCCTTTAGTTCATGTCCATGGGTCATAAGTTCTTTAAGTTCATTTCCCACACTATTCTTGCCCTCCCCCTGTCTATTTTCTTCCCACTATCTATGCTACTCATTCTCTGTACCTTTTCCCCCTCTCTCCTCCTCCCACGCCCCTGTTGTTAACCCTCCATATGATCTCCATTTCTGTGGTTCTGTTCCTGTTCTAGCTGTTTGCTTAGTTTGCTTTTGTTTTAGGTGTGGTTCTTGATAGCTATGAGTTTGCTGTCTTTTCACTGTCATATTTTTATCTTCTTTTTCTTAGATAAGTCCCTTTAACATTTCATATAATAAAGGCTTGGTGATGATGAACTCCTTCAACTTGACCTTTTCTGAGAAGCACTTTATCTTCCCTTCCATTCTAAATGACAGCTTTGCTGGATAGAACAATTTTGGATGTAGGTCCCTGCTTTTCAGGATTTCAAATATTTCTTTCCAGCCCCTTCTTGCCTGTAAGGTCTCTTTGGAGAAATCAGCTGACAGTCTGATGGGAACTCCCTTGTAGGTGACTGTCCCCTTATCCCTTGCTGCTTCTAGAATTCTCTCCTTCATTTTAATCTTGGCTAATGTAATTACAATGTGCCTTGGTGTGTTCCTTCTTGGGTCCAACTTCTTTGGGACTCTCTGAGCTTCCTGGACATCCTGGTAGTCTATATTCTTTGCCAGATTGGGGAAGTTCTCCTTTATTATTTGTTCAAATAAGTTTTCCACTTGTTGCTCTTCTTCTTCCCCTTCTGGGACCCCTATAATTCGGATGTTGGGATGTTTAACGATGTCCTGGAGGTTCCTAAGCCTCTCCTCATTTTTTTGAATTCTTGTTTCTTCTTCATTTTCTGTTTGGTTGTTAGTTTCTTCCTTCTGGTCCACTCCATTGATTTGAGTCCCAGTTTTCCTTCCATCTCTATCAGTTCTCCATGCATCTTCCTTCATTTCACGTATTGTAGCCTGCATTTTTTCATCTAGTTTGTGAGCAAAATCAACCAATTCTGTGAGCATTTTGATGACCAGTGCTTTGAACTGTGCATCTGACAGGTTGGCTATCTCTTCACTGCTTAGAGGAATTGGCTCTGGGGCTTTTATTTGTTTTCCGGTTTGAGCCATTTTTGGTGTTTTTTGTTGTTGTTGTTGTTGTTTTGGTTTTAGTCTGGTCTCGGCTCTTACGTAGTGAGGGGTGGAGCCTTAGGTGTTCCTCAGGGTGGGGCAGCCCAGTAGCCAGGTTGTGACGCTATAGGTGGGGGTGGGGTCTGAGAGGGAAGAATTGCGCCTGTTCCACTCTCTCCTGGACTCCGGCCCTTTCCACCACTTCCCCTTCACCTGGATTATCTGCACACTCGCGTGCTGTTACGTAGTGAAGAGTGGAGCCTCTGGCGCTCCCCAGTGCGGGGCAGCCCAGTTGCTGGGTTTTGAAGCTGTATGTGGGGGCGGGTCTGAGAGGGAACAATGGTGCCTGCTCCGCTCTCTCCTGGAGTCAGTCCCTTACGCCACTTCCCCTCTGCCTGGACCGTCTGTGTGCGCGAATGTGAGACCACCTGGTCAGCGAGCCACCTTGTGTGGCCTCACTGGGTCTGCACAGTTGCCCCCCTGTGCCCGGGGTCCGCCAGCTGCCGCCTGTGCACCTGGGAACTGCCTGCAGATGCTGCTTGCGTTCCCGGGTCTCTCCTGCCGCAACTCCGCCCCTCTTACCGGTGTGGATGAATGGTTGTTGGACTTCCGTACAGTTCAATTTTCTGTAGGTTCTGGTTGTTTTCTTGTTTCTAAATATTTGTTGTCCTTAATTTTGGTTGTGAGAGGAGGCACAGTGTGTCCGCCTACGCCTCCATCTTGGCCGGAAGTCTGGATGAATGTTTCTTGTTTAACTCCTTGATAGTCAGATTTCCATACAGCTCAATTTTCTGTCAGTTCTGGGTTGTTTTTTGTTTTTAAATTTGTTGTTGTCCTTCTTTTGGTCATGCGAAGAGGCACAGTGTATCTACCTATACCTCCATCCTGGCCAGAAGTCTCAATTGTCGTTATATTCACTTCTCCCCCACTTCCACTGCCATTTCCACATGGTACTCAGAGATTCTATTGAAAAGAAATGTTCGTCTTGATTTTGAACCCAGCTGTGATTCGTTTACTCTTTATTTTATTTTTTAGAATTAGCACTCTTTTTAAAACATTGATTTTAGAGAGGAGAAGAGAAAGAGAGAGAAAAGCATTGATTTGTTGTTCTACTCATTTATGCATTCATTGTTTGCTCCTTGCATGTGCCCTGACCAGGGATCAAAACCTGCAACCTTAGCATATGGAGATGACACTCTAACCAACTGAAACACCCAGCCAGGGTTTCTTTTCTTTTTCTTTTTATATATTTTGATATTGTTGGGTATTTGGAGCAGAGGGTTGTTTTTTTGTTGTTGTTGTTGTTGTTTGTTTGTTTTAAGCATGATCGTATTGTCCATCTTGCCATAATGGTTTGATTTTATTTATTTTTTTTTTTGAGGAAGTAATATCCTGGCTTCTGTGGTAATCTTCTGTCCTCTTTACAGCCAAACCTGTCTGTCCCTCCTTCCCTCCAGTGTCAGGGCAGAAATCTCTGCTTCTACCCAGGGTTCTGTACACCTGAGCTCATAATGGCAGCTTCTCTAAGCTCAGCTGGCTCTTCCATCCTCATTCTCTTTCATCCCATTGGTTCAGGTCTCCCATCACAGGCAGAAACTTCCCCTTCTGTCTGTTTGCCCACACACCACTGCCTCATATTGTTATTTCCTCACCTGCTGAATTTCTCAAATTGCCTCAGAAAACATCATCAGGGTTTGAAGGAAGAAAGTTCCTGTAGGCTTGAGAAAGAAACAGAATTCTTTGATTCAGCTATGTCTGTACCACTACTTGGGTTTCATAGTAATTTATTCTAATAAGTTTCTCTTTTATTTTTAAAGCAGGTTAAGTAAGGTTTCTGCCCCTTTCAACTGGAAGACTAACCAGTTATCCATTCCTTAGGCTTTAAATGGTCCTGAAATGATGACTCTGCATCTGCATTTCAGTTTTTAGTTAAGTGTATTGGGGTGACACTGGTTAATAAAACTATATAAGTTTCAAGTGTACAATTCTATGATACATCATCCTTACAATGTGTTGTGTGCCCACCCCCCAAAAGTCAAATCTTCTTTTGTTGTATTATATTTGCCCCCCTTTTACCCTTTATTACCCACCCCTCGGCCCTCTTCCCTCTGGTAACCACTCTACTTTTGTCTGTGTCTATCAGTTTTTGTTTGTTTTTCTTTGTTGTTCACTTGTTGTTTTCAGTTTTATATCCCACATATGACTGGAAACTATGTTTCTTAACTTTTTCTGTCTGACTTATTTCACTTACCATGGCATTCTGAAGATCCATCCATGTTGTAGCAAATGGCAGTATTTCGTCTTTTCTTATGACTGAGTAGTAATCCATTGTATACATGTACCACATCTTTATCTAATCAGGTACCGAATCCACATTTTAAATGCTACCTTGATCTTAAGCTGTCTTGATATGCTTCAGTTTCCTGCTAACCATCTCTATTTGGGTATTTCTTGCATTTCCACCTCAACATTCTAAGTTTGGCCCTGGCTGGTGTGGCTCAGTGAATTGAGTGCTGGCCCGTGAAGCAATGGGTTGCTGGTTCGGATTCCCGGTCAGGGCACAGGCCTAGGTTGGGAGCCAGGTCCCCAGTAGGGGCACATGAGAGGCAACCACACATTGATGTTTTTCTCCCTCTCTTTCTACTTCCCTTGCCCTCTCTCTAAAAATAAATAAATAAAATCTTTTTAAAAATTCTAAGTTTGAATTTGTTTTCCTTTCCTCAAAACTTCCTTCCCCCCCCTTGAGTCCATATTGTAGCTAATCCAGTCAGACTAGAGGTCTTAGAATTACCTTTGACTTCTGCCTCTCCTTCTCCTCCTACCTGCCTGCAACCTGTCAATCACTAAATCCTATTAATGTTATCTGACATTTTTAACTTTCAACTTTTTAATGAATAGCTAATATATTCACATAGTTAAAATTTGGAAGGGTAAATGTTGAAAAAAAAGTTTCTTCCTGCTCTTTTTCTGTCCATCTATATCCCTTCCTAAGAGACAGCCAATATTATCAGTTTCTTGTAAAGTTTTTCAAAGATAATATGAAAATACATATGGATATTCTTTTTCTTATTTTCACATGAATAGTACTATATAATTACATTATTCTGTAATCTTGCTCTCTGCATGTACTTTGGATATGATTCTGTATTCATGCTCTTTGATAACTGTGTAGGGTTCCACTCTGTGGATGTACTTACACTCATTCATGAATGCCCAAACAGTGGGCAAGTCCTCTGGATTTTACCCTGGTGGGCTGGGTTGTGCTGAGGCTGACTCAGGGTAATGCAAGTGTCAGGACAGAATCCAAGTGTTCAATCCAGGGCCATTGCCAGCACTCCAAAAGAATGCTGAGGGGCCAATAGTGAATGAGGTACAAAGAACCAGGGTCCTGGAGTGAGAGACAATCCATCCTAAACAAAGCCTAGACCCTTGCAGGGAAAAATCATTTTGTAATGAGATTTCTCTTGAACCCCAGAATGTCTTCTGAAGCAATGAGCCCTGTTGGCTTCATACAATGCTGACCACCTGATTGAAATGCTGACATTTGAATCGAGGCCTCAGTGCTATGTCTGAAATGTGTGTAAATGGGTGGCTGCCTTTAAGCAATGTGTTTTCAAGGATTCAGTCCCTGAATGTCTTGTATTTAAGCTGTCAAGCCCTTTCCCCACTTTTTCTGTTAACGGGAAGCCCACACCAGCCAAGTCTTTACCCAGGTGGGGAGGGTCAGTGGCCTTTCCACACAAAAGGCCTGAGTTGCCAGGTATGCCCAGCTGTGTGGAGGTGACCACTTGCACCAGCAGGGGCTGCTCCTCCTCTCACCTGGTCAGAAAAGACCTCTGTCTGACCAGCTGACACTCGCCCCTTCTCCACAGCTGGCAGTGTGGATCTCTGCAAGGAGAAGTCATTACTTCTCTCTCTGCTCTGTGGTTGGGATGAAGTGTTTCTCCTTCCCACTGGATTTGGGAAAGAAGGAGGTGCAGCATGAAAGTTGGCTGAGTCTTGTTATAAAAATCACTCACCCAGATGGAGAAGAAGCAGCTGTGCTCTATCATTCGTCTAATCAGGTTAGTCAGGAAAACAGCCTCTTAGTGACATTTTTTCTTACATGCATCTGAGCCCTGATGTACCACAGCCATAAGGAGTGGTTGGGTTTATTTTCTGGCCCGATTCCTCAGAGCTGGCTACAGGAGTGAGGCTCTCAGGGACCCTAACAGGGGAGGAAGCATCTAACAGTGAAGTTTAGCTTCCTGGGCACCTATCATAAGCCAAACACTGAGCTAGGTGCCACAGAGTTGCAGGTGAGTAACAAGCCACAGTGTGGGCTCTTGGGGCATCTATACCGCAGCAGGAAATGGTTTCTCATACCATCAAGTGTGCTCCATGTAGATAAGAACAGGAGAATGGGAAGGCAGGGATGGCTCTGCCCACCCTGGCACAGCACCAGGAAGCTTCCATCAAAGCCAAGAAGACAGTCTATAAGTTGGTGAGGCAAAGATGGGGAGAAAGAGGAGCTGGAGGAGCCAGGCACAGAGGTATGCAACCAAATGGTGTGTTCTGTGAGCTGCAGGTGGCCAGGGAGCTGAGGTTGACATAAAAGCCAACACTTTTTGGCTCTACTTGTTGCTGACAGGCAGCCAAAAAGTGCCATGGTCAGGTTTGTCTTAGATTTTATCCTCTGGTAGCAGTGGGAGAGGCAGAGGCTTGGGGATGTGGCAGGAAGGACAGAAGTGACCAGATGGAGGTGAGGCTACTGTAATGGTTCAAAGACCTGAAGTGGGGAAGAAGGAGCAGAGAAGGCAAGGTCAAGTTGGAAATGCTTAGTTTTCCATTGCATGTGAAGGGCCAGGTACGTTTAGTGTCCTATAGGGTGTGATAAGAAGCTCATCCCCAAAGGGCCACCTTTGATATAGCCCTACAACCTGCTCTGCAAAGGTAGGGGATGATTAGAGTTGCAGGAGGAGTATATGCTGACACTGGTTAGCCCTTGGCTATAGTTCTTTCCTTTTTTTTTTTTCAGTAGAGTTCAAGTTCATTAGTCTTTGGACCAAGATACAAGGCCTCTTTGTTTACTGAAATGGTGGCTGATTGTGAGCTTATTGGAGACACTCTATTTTTTTTAAAGATTTTATTTAATTTTTTTTAGAGAGGGGAAGGGAGAGGGAAAGAGAGGGAAAGAAGCATCAATGTGTGGTTGCCTCTCACACACCTTCCACTGGGGACCTGGCCAGCAACCCAGGCATGTGACCTAGACTGGGAATCAAACCAGCAACCCTTTGATTTTCAGGCCAGCACTCAACCACTCAGCCACACCAGCCAGGGCAAGAGATATTCTACATTTATTATTATTATTGTTGTTGTTGTTGTTATTATTATTACTATTATTTTAACCACAGGTTTTTTTTTTTTTAAAGATTTTTTTTCTTTTAGATTTTATTTATTTATCTTTAGAGGGGAAGGGAAGGAGAGAGGGAGAGAAACATCAATGTGCGGTTGCCTCTTGTGTGTCCCCTGCCGGGAACTGGCCTGGCAACTCAGGCATGTGCCCTGACTGGGAATCGAACCGCGATCCTTCGGTTCGCAGGCCCGCGCTCAATCCACTGAGCTACACCAGCCAGGGCTTAACCACAGTTTTAGCCTAAAAGTAGGGGATTAAGGACCAGAGTGGGGCCTGTATTTTCCAACATTTTCAGTCAGTTTTCCTCCCGTGTAGATGCTGAATCTTGATGACAATTATGAAATACCTTAGTAGTAAATAGTTTTTATTTTGGTAGTAATTAATCCCTTTATGAGACAATTAATTTCCTTCCTTCCATTCCTTTAATAAGAGTGATATCAAAATGTATAACCAAGAGCCCCCTCCCCATAAAGGAGCTGTGAATTAGCACAGGAAACAGAGGGACATATATGGCACAGTGGGGGAAAGGTGGCAAAGTGGAAGGAGTCACCAGCCTCAGAGTTCCATCCAGCCAGGTGATGGGGATACACACAACTTTTCTTGTATGTGTAAAGTATGCTGTGGGTATCAGGGCCTGAAAGTCCCATAGTGAGACTGATTGCTTGGCTTTAAATCCCAATGCATGCACTTATTTACCTGTGTGATATTGTGTAAATTAACCTCTCTGTGTCTCAGTTTACTCTTCTATAAAAGGGGGATGATAGCATCTTATCTCTTAGGGTCTTTGTGAAGATGAAATGAGATAAAACACAGTAAGCATTCAAAAATACTATCTCTCGTAGTTATCTGTATAGTTATTCTTTTCTTTGACAATTGACCATGAATGTGAATATGAGCCAGATATATATTAAATGAACACTAATTTTTACTCATGCTGACAAAAAAAATGAAGCAAATAAATAATAAAGCAAAGTTCTTCTAGAATCAAAAAATTAGGGAAAAGAACTTCTGGCCAAGATGAAGGCATAGGTAGGTACAATTTCCTTCCTCTCACAACCAAAAGGATAAGAACAAATTTAAAAACAAAACAACCAGAACTTCCAGAAAACCAAACTGTACAGACATCTGATCACCAAAGAGTTAAAGAAGAAATATTCATCCAGACAGGTAGGAGGGGCAGAGAGGACGTGCAGCAAGGCTATGGATGAGGTGGGTGAGGCAGTAGCTGGCGGACTGAGTGAGGAGGAACGACTGGGGAGTGAGACAGATTGTGCAACCCAGGTTCCCAGCATGGGAAACAAAAGCCTCAAAACCTCTGGCTGTAAAAATCTGTGGGTGTTGTGGTGACAGGAGAAACTCCCAGCCTCACAGTAGTGTTTGTTGGAGAGTTCGTTGGGCTCCTATAATGTACACAAACCCATTCACCCAGGAATCAGCACCAGAAGGGCCCGATTTGCTTGTGGGTAATGGAGGAAGTAACTAAAAGCAGGGGAAGAGCTGAGTAAATAGCATTGTTCTCTCTCTGACCCCTCCCCCACAGACAGAGCCACAATGCAGTGACATGGGTTGCCTCGCCCTCCACTAATACCTAAGGCTCCACTCCTTACAACATAACAGGTGTGCCAAGACAAAGAAATATCACCCAAATGAAAGAACAGATCAAAACCCCAGAAAGACAACTAAGTGACAAGGAGATAAGCCAATCTATCAGATATAGAGTTCAAAACACTGGTTATCAGGATGTTCACAGAAATGACTGAGTACAGATGCAAAATAGAGGAAGAAGTGAAGGCTATGCAAAGTGAAATAAAGAAAAATATACAGGAAATCGACAGGGAAGGAAAGGAAACTGGGAGTCAAATCAATGATTTGGAATGGAAGGAAGAAATAAACATTCTAACGGAACAGAAAGAAGAAACAAGAATTCAAAAACATGAAGAGAGGCTTAGGAACCTCTGGGACAACTCTAAATGTTCCAACATTTGAATCATAGGGGTGCCAGAAGGAGAAGAACAGCAAGAAATTGAAAACTTATTTTGAAAAAATAATGAAGGAGAACTTCTCCAGTCTGGCAAAAGAAATAGACTTCCAAGAAGTCCAGGAAGCCCAGAGTCCTAAAGAAGTTGGACCCAAAGAGGAACACACAAAGGCACATCATAATTACATTACCCAAGATTAAAATGAAGGAGAGAATCCTAAAAGCAGCAAGAGAAAAGGGGACAGATACCTTCCAAGGAGTTCCCGCAAGACTATCAGCTGATTTCCCCAAAGGAACCTTGCAGGCAAGAAGGGGCTGGAAAGAAGTATTCCAAGTCATGAAAGTCAAGGACCTACATCCAAGATTACTCTGTCCAGCAAAGCTATCATTTAGAATGGAAGGGCAAGCCCTGGCTGGTGTAGCTCAGTGGATTGAGCGCGGGCCTGCGAACCGAAGGATCGCGGTTCGATTCTCAGTCAGGGCACATGCCTGGGTTGCCAGGCCAGTTCCTGGCAGGGGACATACAAGAGGCAACCACACATTGATGTTTCTCTCCCTCTCTCCTTCCCTTCCTCTCTAAATATAAATAAATAAATAAATAAAATCTAAAAGGAAAAAAAAAAGTACTTAGAATGGAAGGGCAGATAAAGTGCTTCCCAGATAAAGTCAAGTTAAAGGAGTTCATCATCACCAAGCCCTTATTATATGAAATGTTAAAGGGACTTTCTAAGAAAAAGATCAAAACTATGAATGGTAAAATGACAACAAACAATTATCAACAACTAAACCTAAAAAAACAAAAACAAACTAAGCAAGCAACCAGAACAAGAACAGAATCACAGAAATGGGGATCACATGGAGGGTTATCAATGGGGAGGGGGAGGGGAGAAAATGGGAGGGGAGGTACAGGGAATAAGAAGCATAAATGGTAGGTACAAAATAGACAGGGGGAGGTTAAGAATAGTATAGGGAATGGAGAGGCCAAAGAACTTAAATGTATGACCCATGGACATGAGCTATGTGGGGGGAATGCTGGTGGAAGGTGGTGCAAGGTGGAAGGGGGTAAAGGGGAGAAAAAAATGGGACAACTGTAGTAGCATAATCAACAAAATATACTTTAATAAGGTATAGGGAAATTAGGCAAAACTCTGAACAAGAGATGATATTTAAATGACCATTGGGGGTTGGAGCATGGCTGAAAAAAGCTGAAGGGATTAAGCAAAGGAAAAAAAACCTTCATAGACACAGACAACAATATAGTGATTATGAGAGGGAAAGGGGTCTGGGGGTGGGTAAAAGAGGTGAAGCGAGGATAAATGGTAATGGGAGGAGACTTGACTTGGGGTGGTGAACACACAGTACAATATACAGAATATGTATTATAGAATTGTGTACCTGAAATCCATATCATTTTATTAACCAGTGTCACCCCAATAAATTTAATTAAAAAGTTCAAAAAACCCCGAATAACTATTAAACTTATGAGAAGATGTTCAGCATCAATTATCTTCAGAGAAACACAAATGAAAACCACTACACACCTATTATCCATTGGGATGACAGAGGAAGACAAATAGTATCCAGTGTTGCTGAGATGGAAATATAAATTATAGAAACACTTTGGAAAACCCATTGGCAATATCTGCTAAAGCAAACATATGCCTGCTCTATAACTCAGTGATCCCAGTCTTGGGCACATAATAATGGATACATGTGCCTCTTTCAGCAAAGATGAACAAGCTGCACCATTTGTGATGCCCACAAAATGGAAACTATCCAAGACTGTATCAACAATGGATGGCTACCTCATACCTGGTGGAATGGATATTATTAAGGAATCAACAAACAGCAAGAGTTGATGAAAATGTGGAGAAAAGGCCACCCCCATGTTCTGTTGGTAGGATCGTAAATTGGTGCAGCCACTGTGGAAAACAGTATGAAAGTTCCTCAAAAAATTAAAGACAGAACTACCATATGACCCATTGATTCCACTTCTAGGTATTTATCAGAAGAAATTCAAAACAGCCTTGGCTGGTGTGGCTCAGTTGGTTGGGCATCATCCTGCAAACTGAAAGATCTCAGGTTCAATTCCTAGTCAGGGCACATGGCTGGACTACAGGCTCGGTTCCTGATTAGGGTGTGTAGAGAAGACAACCAATAGATGATCCTCTCTCACATGGGTGTTTCTCTCCCTCTTTCCTTCCCTTCTTGGGAAAAAAAAATCCAAAACACTAATTCAAAAAGACATGTACTCCATGTTCATTGAAGCATTATTTACAATAGCCAAGATATGGAAGCAATCTAAGTGTCCACTGACAGACAATTGGGGAAAGAAGATGTGGTACATACACACAGTGGAGTATCACTTGGCCATAAGAAAGACTGAAATCTTGCCATTTGTGACAAAAAGAGTCAGCCAGAGAGTATTACGCTAAGTGAAATAAGTCAGACAGAGAAAGACAAATGCCATATGATTTCACTTATATGTGGATCTAAGGAACAAAATAAAGGAAGAAGCAAAATAGTAACAAACTAATAAATACAGATAACAAGTTGATGGTTGCCTGATTGGGAAGGCAGTTCAGGGAATGATTGAAAAAGAGGGAGGGTTTGAGATGTACAAATTGGCAATTATGAAAATAGTCCCAGGAATGTAAGGTAAAATATAGAGAATATAGTCAATAATATTGCAGTAACTATGTATGATGACAGGTGGGTACTAGACTTATGGGGGGTCATTTCATAAGTTATAGAAACGTCTGATTACTACATTTACACCTGAAATTAATATAATATTGCATGTCAACTGTAACTGGAAAAAAAAACAAACCTGGTAGAATGGCTACCTCAGTCCTGGGGCACTAGAACAAATGGAGTACTCCATGGCAGTGTGGCTGGAAGAATGAAATGCAGCTGTGTGCTAAACTATGAAGGAATCTCATGAAGATCATGTGGAGCAAAGAAGGCCAGAGGCAGAAGTAGATAAATTGTGATCCATGTACACGAAGTTTCTTACTGTCCAGAGGTAGAGTGTGGTTACCTCTGGTAGGGGAAGGCGAAGTGGCTAAAACCATGACTTCGGTTGGTGCTGGTCACAGTTTGTTCCTTGATGTCCATGAATGTGGGCATTCGTCAAGCTTTTGAGTTGTGTCCTTCTCTGTGTGTATATTTTACTTGCATAAAACATTTAGGCTATGCTTGCCCAGTCATCCCTATTCCTGGAGCATTCCCCTCATACACAGCTTTATCCCAGGCCTAGGAAACAGAGTCACTCCCTCTTTCTCCTGCATGAAGGACCTTAGGCCTGGGCCAGGAATGAGGCCTCTGGGAGCACCGTGTTTTGCAGTTGGTGATTGGAGTGATGGATAACACTGTATTCCTAAAGCCCAGGTGAAAGTTGGGCACTTGGTAATGTGCCATGAGTCTCTCTAAAAGGGAGGAATGAAGGGAGGAAGGGAATCGGGGAGGGGGTTGAGTTGTACAGAGGGAGGTGGGTACAGATCCTCCCTCTTGCAAATAGCCTTTGTGTTTTGCGCAGCCAAGGCAGAGGTGTCTAGTCATCTGACATGATGTACCACAATCAGTGAGGGTTACCACCCAGAGTTCTATCCTGGGGGCACACTTGCAGTGTTTCTATGTGTCCTGTATGAAACCTAAAAAGTCGTTCATGTACTCATTCATAAATCTTCACAGGAATCATGACTCTGTGACACAAAGGCACTGCCATTGTCCTGGAGGAGGGTGCCAGGTAGGGGAGCTTCACTGCCTGGAGGAGGGTACAGGGGCTGGGAGAGCTCACCGCAGCAACACTCCTGCCTACGTGACCGGCTGCCAGCACCTGGCTGGGATGGAGGCCGTGCTGAGGAAAGGTCACTTTGAAGCAGAGGTGGGTGTGGTGAAGGGGCCGGTAGATGAAAGGAGGGCATAGATTGAGGGAGGTCCAGGGTCCTTCACGGGGAAGATACTTCAAAGCACACGCAGGACTTGATTAGAGAGAAAATAAGGGCAAGAAGCCACCTCTGCTTGTTTTCGATGTAGAGAATAGATGATTGAAATAGGCAAACCAGCCTTTCATTTATTGCTTCTTTGAGTTGCCACACCAGCACCCAGCTACCAGGAGCTTTCCTCTTGTGCATGCTTTCTTTCTTAGATGCGCTTTGCTTGCACTTTCTTTTTAAAAGTACGTACACATTCTTGTGCCCTAGGGAGGATCTGGTTCTGTAGCCTCAAATATTATGGCCGTCACATTAGTCCCATGTGAATGTGAAAGAAATGTTAATCAGCACCCCCAAGGGATGTGTGAAAATCCAGATGACCTGCGGGCAGCTCCCACTGAAGCCGGAAATGCCATCATTCCGAACTTATTTGTTTGTGTTAGGAATTGTCCCTTCCCTCCTGTTTTCTATATCAGTGACTCCCAGGAAGAGACAATGGCTAAGTGATAGTGACTGTCAGTACTCTTTGCAGGCAGGACCTGAATTTGTGAGAACAGCCCCTCAGAGGGGCCTGGACAAGGGAAAGACTGTCTGAGAGCTGGGCTGAGAGGAGCATAGGCTGAAACCCAGTTTGGCTGAGGGACAACTCTGAACAACTATAACTTGAAAGTCCAGACTCGTGGCCCAGGCTGCCACGGTGGTCCTCAAAGTGGGTCCCTGGGCCAGAGAATCAACTGGGGGCTTCTTGGAAATGTACATTCTGGGGCTCCAGCGCAGGCCTACTCAGAAGACCATGATGGGAACTCAGCGATCTCTGCTCGAACAAGTCGTCCAGGTGATTTGATCCATGCTGAAGTTTGAGAACTTTTAAGGGAAGGGCCATTTGCTTAATGAGCTCTCCTTTGCCCTCAACTTTCTGTCATTGGAAAAGAGATCAAAGTGGTGTTGGATTTAAGGTCACACATTTGGGATGTTTTCTGGGAATCTTCACCCGTAGCCCAGTCTAATGATGGCCTTGTCATTCTATCCCTATAAGCATCTGGGTTTTGAAAACCCTGAATTTGATTTATAATCTTGGCTCTGCTGCTCACTGACCACGGGAACCTCAGCAAATTTCTTGACCTCTCCAACCCTCGCTTTTCCCATCGGTAAAATGAGGCTTACAATAAGATCTTAAAGAAGTCATTTCATAAGTGTGTCACGGTGGGCAGGGGTGGGGCTGGGTGGATGTCTTCAGGCTCTGAGACGTGAGTTGCTACTGTAATGTGACCTTGAACATTGCGGAAAGAATAGAGAAATATGAAAATATAAACAAGTCAATAATGAAGCTTCTAAGGCTGGTGAGTTACTTCTGCCCTGTCTGTCAGGGAGTATTGCCCAGCAGGACAAATGGTGGGCACTAGGCAGCCACCGCAGCCTTGGGGGGCCAATAGCCTGCAGCCATGTTCGTGGAATGAAAGAGCACGTCGGGCTGGCAAGCTTCCAGATGGAACCGCCCGGCGTCCCCCGTGATCACCCACCCAGAGCATGATTTATGGTCATTCCATTTTCATTTATAAAACTGACAATATTCCAGCTGATAAATATTGATAGATAGGAAATTCAGCAGTCGAAAGATAAAAGCCACTGGCCCCGTGGCAGCATCTGGCCACCTTGCAAAGACGTCATCCACGCCCTTCACCCTGCGGAATGCTGACTACTATTAGATGTAATAAAGAGAGTGTAAGGTCCATGGGGATATGGCAATAGGGTTAAACTCAACCAGTAGATTCCACAGCTGGGGTTGATCCTAGGCAGAAATGATTGGAATCAATCTCATGAAGAAGTACTCAGTGATCCTCATACAGCCACGTGTGTTTGCGACATGGCCTGGGGACAGTGACTGTGATCGTTGTTGGCTGTGAAGTAGACTGGCCTTTTCATTTGCAGGTGGTCTGCAAAAGTGGTGGCCCTGGTTTCTTTGTAGGAGAACTTCCCCTGTGACAACACGTAAGTGTGGGGACCGGCATCACTTTTTATCTGTAGATTTCAAAGTTCTTGACATGAGTCAGTGTTTCCCAATACCTTGTAGAAGGCAATACTGTTCATCTTTCCAGACAGGAGGACAAAGGCACAGGCTAGGCAAAGGCACCGCGGGTCACGGAGTCACTAAGAACTCACCTATCCCCGAGCGTGTGCCCTGATGGTCCTGTTCACTGGGGCCCACCGAGCATAGGGCAGGGAGTAAGTACCAGGGAGGAAAAGCAGAGTGTGGAAGAAAAAAAGCCCTGAGTTCTCTGAACTTTGCTTCATGAACTTGGTGCTATATCTGATTCACCCATCAAGTATGTTAACAATTCAAGTTTTTGGTCAAACTAATTTCTCTCTTCCAAAATGTTACTTCAGTGGGCATGCATGAAGGTTAGAACTGGAAATCTATAGGTTGACAAATTCCACAGGTGACTGTAATGCACAACCAAATTTAGCTCTTAAGGTCAATAAAAAGGCACTCTGTAATCAATGTCATCCCAATAAATTTAACTCTAAAAATTTAAAAAGGGACCGTGGAAGGAAACTTGGGGTGGAGGGGACTGGGGGCCTCCGCAGACAAGACTCTTGGGGGATTTCTGTGCTCGCAGTTGCACCTGTCCCCAGGCACTGTGTCCTCTCCTTGGGGGCTAAAGGCGGTCACGACTGGACCCCACTTTCCTCCCCACAGTGTCTCAACCTGTTTGGGTGCTTGAGAAGCTGATTTTTAAAAACATCCCTGAAAAACATTCACGTGCTTGCACAATTTATGATGTGACTTCAGGAGTGTCCATAGGAGTGAGATTAACACTAGGGGAGGCAGATGACAATATCCAAGAATTTAACCAAAAATAAATAGAATCTGAAAAAATCCCTAAAAACACAATGTTGGTCTCTTTTAATTCAACTATCAATAGTGCTCCTCAAGACTGCATAGCCATTTCCAAATTTTGTGGTTCCTAGTGTATTAAGGAATTAAGAAATGCTTACATTAGGCATGTCTCATTGCTAGTGACTGTCAAGTTCCATCTCCTTATAGTGTTGCCTTTCTGCCCACAGAACCTGGAAACCCTATTCTCCATGCTCCCTGACAGCTGAATATGAGTCAGGTTACATTCTATACATGCTTAAACATGACCCAGAGGGAAGAAGTGAGGGCAGAAGTACCTGCCCTTGGGTACTTCCTGCAGGTAGATGAGGCTGCTACTGCAAAAGAATTTTCATTGTCCAGCTGCTGGTGTCCCAGGTGCTGGGAGTCATTTGCAGAAGTGGGAGCAAGAATACACCACTGTAGCTAAGTTCTTCTTTTCCAGGGCTTAGCTACGATGGTATGTTCTAGAACTCACTAAATGGACTAGAAGGAGTGGCCTCCAAGAATGACTTGCAGAACTTCACAGACACTGGGCTTTCCAGGGAAGCTTCTGCCTCTGCCATGGCCAGCAAGGTGGGGAAACCGGAGGTGTCATTGGGATTGCCAAGTTCATGGCTGCAACCCAGGATGAGAAAGCTGGTGGAGCTGGTGACTGGCCTTCGATCCCTGTTGTTGAGCTTTAGTGACATTGCCAGAGTGTTTTCACAACATGGCATGGAAATGCTGCCCAGAAAATCCTTATCACCTACGTGCATTTATGTGAGTGTATCTTCAAGGTCAAGGACTGAGTTCCTGGATCAAAGGGTATGTACACCTTGATAGATATTGCTGAACTACTCTCAAAAGTGTTTTATGAATTCACTTTGCCACCAACATTTTACCTCATCTTTATGAACAGAGAAAAACCAAGGCATGACTTTAAAACATCCACTAACCTGGTCAGATAACACTAGTGTGGTGGGAGTACTGACGAATAAAAACAGGGGCCCAGCCTGGTAGGATGGACGCACATCCTACCCATCAGGCAGACAGCAGTTGGATGAATGTTTACCATTGAATATCAACTCTAGCGTAAACAGTCTTTTTGATTTTTAGCAATATGAGAGGAGAAAAGTGATAGCTTATTGTTCCACAGTTACTTCTCTTTGAGTATTAATGATATCTTTCAAGTTTCTGTTTTAAATCTTGAATTTTAAAAAGTTACACAAGATATCCCAGTGTTAGGTTCAGCAGAAATGCTTTTTTAAGAAGTTCATATGAATCAAGCCTTATGGTAGGTTCTAGAGATAAAATAGTAGTTTCTACTCTTGATGGATTTATGACACAGCAGGAAAAGATAGGTGTGCACACACACATGCACACAGATGCCATTTCCTAGCAGGAAGTGCCAGGGTTTCCATGACAAAACGAAATCATTGAGCCCTTTTGAATACAGATGTGGGGGAAAATACAGTGAACCCAATGTTGCTAAAGAGAGAACAGCTATCATTTGGGCCAATTTATAAAAACCTATAATTTAAAAATGAAAAAATGTCCCCACACTGTGCATATAAACATCTTATTTATTTTCATTGATATGTTTCGGTATGCATGATGATCAGGTCAATAAAATATTGCTGTGTGGTTTTTTCCTCTTTCCATGATAAATTTTATGGAAGAAAATTTCACGTAGAAGCAACTAAACAGAGGAAGACTCTTCCTTTCTCCTCCTTTCCCTGTTGTCTGTGTAGACCTAAAACAGAGATTTAAATAAGATCTAGAGTCTCATACCATAACACTTCATATGTCCAGGATAAAATGAAAATCACCCATCATACTAAGTATCATTTACAAATACTTCTTCCAGTTGGTTGGTTGCCTTTCCATTTCGCTGATGGTTTCTTGGCTGTGCAGAAGCTTTTTACTCTGATGTAGTCTCATTCATTTATTTTTGCTTTTGTTTCCCAGGGAACCATTGTCACAATGAACATTTAGAACATTTCCATCATCCCCCAAATGATCTGTACTTCTTTGCAGTCTGTCCCTCCTTCTACCCTGGCCACCGATCTAGAACTTTATAATAATTGGGGACAATTATATAAACAATGTACTCTTTTTTACCTGGCTGTTTTCACTTGGCATAATCATTTTGATATTCATCCATGTTGTCATGTGTGGCAGTAGATTGCTCCTTTCTATTACTGAACAGTACCCGTTGTACGGATCAACCACATTTGTTTACGCACTCACCTGTTGACAGACATTTGGGTCGTTTCCAGTTTTGAGCTGCTGTGAGTGTTCAAATCATGAATGAGTGCTGAATTTTCTACATGCTTTTTCTGCAGTTATTGAAATGATCATTTTTCCTACTTTATTAATATGATAAATTATAGCGATTTGTTTTCCAATGTTAAGCCAACTTTGAATTCCTGGAATAAATCTACTTTGTCATGATTATAATAACAGCTTACTGAGGTAAACTTTACACATCATAAAGCTGATCATTTTTAAGTGTAGAATCAGTGGTTTTCACTGTATTTAAACAGTTGTGCAGCCACACCACCATCGTATTCCAAACCATTCCATGTCCCTCCTCCAAGCCAAATCCACAGCCATTATCAGTCACTCCTCCATTCGACCCTCCCCCATTTGCCACTCCCCAGCCTCTGACAACTACTCATCTGCGTTTTCTCTCTAAAGATTTGTCTATTCTGGATATTTTAATAAATTAATCATAAGTAGGTGGGCTTTTATGTCTGCCTACAGTTAGCATAGTGTTTTCAAGGATCTCCCATGTTACAGCATGTATTAGACTTCATTTCTTTTTATGGCCCAACACAATTCCATTGGATGAATAGACTAGTTTGTCCATTCATCAGTTGATTGACGTTTGAATTGTTTCCACTTTTTGGTTAGGAAAAATGCTGCTATGGACATCTGAGTACAAGTCTTGTGAGGACACATGTTTTCAGTTCTCTTGGGTGTATATCTGGGAGCAGAATTGCAGGGCTACATATATTCTAACTCTATGTTTAACTTTTTGAAGATCTTCCAAACTACCATCCAAGTAACTGCACAATTTTGCATTCCCACCATCCTTGCCAATCCTTGTTATAGAACTTTCTGAACGTGGTCTTACTAGTATGTATAAAATACTATCTCATTGTGCCCTGGCTGGTGTAGCTCAGTGGATTGAGCGCGGGCTGTGAACCAAAGGGTCACAGTTCGATTCCCAGTCAGGGCACATACCTGGGTTGCAGACCAGGACCCCAGTGGGGGCTATGTGAGAGGCAACCACACATTGATGTTTCTCTCCCTCTCTTTCTCCTTCCCTTCCTCTCTCTCTAAAAATAAAAAATAAAATAAAATATTAAAAAAAATAGTCTCTCATTGTGATTTGGTTTGCATTTCCCTAATGATTAGTGATATTTAGCATCTTCTCATGTGCCTAATGCTCATTTATGTATCTTTTGTTAAAAAAGATTTTATTTATTTTTAGAGAGAAGGGAAGGGAGAGAGAAAGGGCAGCAGAGAAACATTGATGTAAGAGAGAAGCATCAATCTGTTGCCTCTCAAATACATGCTCCCAGCCAGAGACCTGGCCTGCAACCCATTCACGTGCTTTGACTAAGAATCAGGAAGGAACAGGTGACCTTTTGGTGACCTTTCCATTTGCAGGAGGACACACAACCCACTGAGCTACACCAGTCAGGGCCCATTTACAAATATTTTTCAAATCATTGCCCACTTTTAAATTGGATTATTTGTCTTTTTATTGTTGGATTATAAGAGGTCTTTATACATTCTTGATACAAGTTCTTTATCAAATACATGATTTGTGAATATTTTTTCCTTTTATTTGGGTTGTCTTTTCAGGTTTTTTTTTTTTTTTTTTTTTTTTTGGTGATGTTCTTTGAAGAACAAAAATTTTTGGTTTTCATGAGGATAATTTATCTAACTTTTCTTTTATCACTTGTGTGTTTGTGTCATATCTAAGAAAGTATTGTTAAGGTCACTAGGATTTACTCCCAGGTTTTCTTTTAAGACTTATAGTTTTAGGTCTTAGGTTTCTGCACCACTTTCTGTTCTTTTAGTTTTCATTTCTTCTGCATGTGGATGTCCAGTTGTTCCAGCATCACTTGTTGAAAAGACTATTCTTTTCCATTGAATTATCTTGGCACGCTAGTCACACTGTTGACTTTTTTAACTGTGTATTTTGTTTCTGCTCTTATCTTTATTACTTCCTTGCTTCTAAGTTATTTTGGCTTTACTTTGTTGTTCTTTTTTGTAGCTCCTTATGGTGGAACTTTAGGTTTCTGTCTGAAAACTTTCTACTTTCCAATAATAAGTATTTAAAGCTGTAACTTTCTCTCTAAGCACAATATACATCACATAAATTTTGAGTTTTTTCATTCTCATTTAGTTCAAAGTATTTTCTAATTATCCTTGTGATTTCTTCTTTGACCTGTTGATTATTTAGAAGTGAATTGTTTAATTTCCAAATATATGGAGTTTTTCTAGGTATATGATTGTTCTTAAATTCTAATTTAAATCTGTTTTGAACAGAGAATACATGCTGTGTGATTTACATTCTCTTAAATTTATTGAGCCTTGTTTTGTGGTCCAGCACACAGTCCACCTTGGCCAACAGAGTGCGTGCACTGAAAGGTGTGTGTCTTCTGTAGCTGTCTGTTGTTGGGCACAGTGTTCCATAAACATCAGTGACATAACAGCAGTTAATGGTGTTGTTCAGTTTCTCTGTCTCTTTACTGAACTCTTTTGCATGGTTCTATCAATTCCTGAGATATTCATATTCATTTTCATTTTTAACTATGATTGTGGGTTATTTCTGTCAATGGTTTTTTCCAGGATATTGAGGCTCTGTTCATAGGCGCATATACACATAAGATTGTTTTATCTTCATTTTTTCCCAATTTTCATTTTAATTGTTGATCTTGTACAGTTTTCTGTCTTTTACTCCTACCTCAGCCCACCACCCCAGCCCTCCCCACCTCCCTCCCATTTCCGCCCCCCATAGTTTTTGTCCATGTGTCCTTTATACTTGTTCCTGTAAACCCTTCCCCTTTTCCCCTAAAATTCCCTCCCCTTTCCCCTCTGGTGACTGTCAGCCTGTTCCCAATTTCAGTGTCTTTGGTTATATCATCCTTGTTTGTTTGTTTTGTTGATTAGATTCCTGTTAAAGGTGAGATCATATGGTATTTGTCTTTCACTGCCTGGCTTATTTCACTTAGCATGATGCTCTCAAGTTCCATCTGTAACTCTTAATAAATTATACATTATTCTTTACATGCTTTCTTTCTTTTTATCTTTCATTGGATTAATTTATTTTAATTATATTTGGCACACAATATTATATTAGTTGCAGGTGTACAATGTAGTTATTCAAAACAATAATTCTAGTAACTGTCACTTTTCATATTCTCTCTTCGTGATATATTGACCCCTTCATCCGTATGCAATATCATCTGTCTTTGGGAATTTGGGGGGGTTTTTGAAGTCACTTTATCTGGTATTAATGTAGCTACTCTAGCCTTCTTATACTTACTGTTTGAGTGGTATATCACTTTCTAATGACTTACTTTTAATTTGGCTGTGTCTTTGTGTTTGAAATGCATGTCTTATAGATAGCTTTAGGCTTGCTGTTGCATAGTTTGTGATAATCTCTGCCTTTTAATTGGGATATTTACTTCATCAATATTTCAAGTAATTATTAATTTAGTTGGATTTAAGTTTACCTTTTTAAATTTTGTTTTTCATTTATTTTTATTTTCCTTTCTATTCTATTTTATCCTGCCTACTTTGGATTATTTTGAACATATTTTAAGTTCTATTTTGCTTTATATATTAGTTTTTTAGCCAATTTTCCATGGTTGCCTCAGACATAATTATATGTTTCCTTATATTGATATATTCATAGTTTAGAGTTTACATATTGTACATAGTTTACATATTGTCATGTGTTAAAATGTACAACTGTATAGATTCATTATGAACCTTATGAAAACAATGTTTAATTTTTACTTCTTAAAGAAATAAAAATAGCTTTTTATATTTACCATTTCCGATGATCTTCATTTCTTCTTGAAGATTTAAGGGTCTCTTTGGTAGCATTTTTTTTTTTTTTTGGAATAAGACAGTTCCTTTAATATTTTTTATAGTAGTGATAAATTTTTGTAGTTTTTTTTTAAATTTGGAAAATGTCTTTTTATTCCAATTTAAAAATCCTTTAAGAGGATTAAATCTTTTCTTTATCAGGTCTAACATGCTATTAATTCTATCCCATGCATTTTTACCCCAGGCATTAGATTTTTTCCCAGCATCCTTATTTGGGTTTTTAAAAATATGTCTTCCACGTCTCCCCTTAACATGGCTGTGCTTTCCTCTGCCTTCACGCACATATGGACTACAACTACATTAAAGCTCCTTAATTTTTTAGAGTCCCCATCTACTAATTCACTGATATGGGCCATATCTGAGTCTGTTTCTACTGAATGATTTTTGCCCTCATTACGGATTTTATTTCCCTGCTTCTTTGCATACCTGATAATTTTGAACTAAGGACAAACCTTGTGAATTCCACCTTGTTGAGAGCCAGATTATTTTGTGTTCTGCTAAAAATTCCTGAGTTTTTCGTGAGACACAGATAAGTTACTTGGAAACAGTAACTGTCAGATGAAGATGAACTATTAGCTTCAGTACTGATCAAGCTGATAGAGACTTTGGCTTTGTATCTGTGTCCAGATGGGCTTGGTAAGTCTTCCCCCGTCAAACAGACAGTCCTGCAGTCCAGTCACCCACCCAGGTGGCCCAGAGTAGGACTCCTCCCTGCGCCCCTCATCCATGGCAGCAGGCAAAGGGTGGATTTCCAAGGCAGAGTAAGGTGCCAAGTGGGACAAGCCCAATTCTTCCTCCATACCCACTGGTAAGTGAAATAATGAGGCCAGGCAGAGAGTACTCTTGAGTTTTTTGCATAGAAACAAGAGGGTAGCAAATATGTGTCCCTCCAATGAGACGGGCTTTAAAGCTGAGGTAGCAGGGGAGCCTGCCTAGAGAAGAGTACAGAGTGAGGAGGGTTGGCACTTGATCCAGACCCTGAAGATCACAATTTTTAAGAGCCTGGGCTGGGAAGGAAGTTCTTGTGAAGGACATAGTGGAGAAGGGACCAACCGGGATGCTGTGGAAACAAAGGAAGGCATTTCAAGGCAGAAGGAGCAGGGGGCTGTGCTGACAGCAGCTGAAAGCCTGGGAAAGACAGGACTCCCCACCAGCCCAGAAACACTGCTGTGGCAGGATTTGGGCAAAGAACCTGTGGAGCTACACACCGGCACGATTCTGACTCCTCCAGTTATGGGAGCATGGAGAATTATTGACCCTGAACCTGGGAGGAAGGTTTATGGGCTTATGGGCCCTGACGTTTACAGTACCCAGACTGTTTTCTTAATGCTTAATGGAAAACAGTTTCTTAAGACAAACATAGGTAAAGATGGAAAGTTACAGTTTCTTTCCTGTGGCTTATTTAGCTTCTCTACAAGAAAAAGTAATCATAGATTTCTTTGGCAATATACCATGTATTCTCAAAGCCCTCTTATTTGTGCTTTGGGTGTAGTTGGACAGCAGGTGAAGGCAAATATTTTAACCTCATCCCGGAGGGAAAGGAGTGAGTTGAAGAGAAGCCAAGGGCCTTTCTCCTGGAATCCTGGGGATGAAGTGGTGCCCACCCTCGGCCCCTGGAAGCTGCTCACTGCAGCAGGCACATTGTGGATGGCATGTGCCTTGTGAAGCCCTCACGTGACAAGCCCATGCTTCAAACTCCTTGAGGGTAGGAATTGTATTTTACAATTTTTCCCATTCTTATAGTTCTTAGCACAGCCTAGGACCTCAATTAATACTTTCCTCTTGGTGGATGATGTAAGTTGTTTGTATATGCTTATGGGGACTGTGCAGAGAAATTTGGATTTTATTCAGTGTATAGAATAAAGAGTTTTCAAAGGTAATGTGCATGGAAGTGATGCAATCAGCTCAGATAGAATCAAAGTAGTCCACAAAACACTCTGTGTTTTAGGAGGAAAACTGGAAGAAATGACTAAGGTGAACTGAAAGTCTAAATGGACCTAAGAACACAGAAAAGAGTGGAGCCTGTCTATTACAAAATTGTCTGTCTTCGCCTGCAGGATGGGTTCTGATCCACCCACTCCTGCACTTACCCAACAGAACCTACCCTGCCCCAAGTGTTATGCCAGGACTTCCGGAAGTTATACAGATGAATAAGATGCATTTCCACCTTGAAGATGTCCATGTTCAAGTGAGGACACCTTGAAGGTGTCCCTGATCAAATCACACTTTGGATATCAAATGGAAGTAAATAAAAATTCAATAACAACACAACAAGGGCTTTTCTATGCTCAGACAACTCATGCTAAAATGTATATAGAAAGGGATAGTCCCTAAAATTGCTAAACAATCCTGACAAGGAATAAAAAACTGGAAGGGATCACTCTACCTCCTGTTAAAGTCTACCATATACTACAGTAATCAAGACTACCCATATAATATAGTGGAACTTTGATAAAGGTGCAAAAGCAATGTAATAGAGGAAGGACAGCCCTTTCAACAAAAACAACAACAGAAGTCTCATGTCTTACATAAAAATTAATTCAAAATCAAGTATAGCCTTAAATGTAAAAGGTAAATCTACTGAACTTTCAGAGAAAAAAAAAACAAATAGAGAATTTTGGGGACCCAAGGTTAGGCAGAGTTCTTAGGCTTTATTACAAAAGCATGATTCATAAAAAGGAAAACTGACCAATTGGACCTTACCAAAATTAAAAGCTTTTGATCTGTGAAGGACCCAATTAAGAAGATGGAAAGACAAACTACAGACTGGGAAAAACATTTGTAAACCAAATATGTGACAGCAGATTAGTATCTGGAATATGCCAAGAACTCAGCATTAAAAAAGCCCAAATCTTCTAATTAGGAAATGGGTGAAAAAAAACAGGCATTTTAAAGAAGAAAATATACAGATGGCAAATAAACACATGAAATGACATTCAATACCATTCGTTAGGGAAATCCAAATTCAAACCACAGTGAGATCCCACTACTCACTTACCAGAATGGCTAAAATGAAAAACAATGACAACAGCATATACTGGTAAGGATGAGGAGAAACTGAGTTTCTCCGTTTCTCAGCCATGCCAACCAGTACATGTACTTTTGGACATTTATCTCAGAGAAGTGAAAAACCTAAGTTCACATGATATTCCATACCCCAATTTTTGCAGCAGTTTTATTTGTAATAACCCTAAACTGGAGACAATCTAGGTGTCCTCGAATGAGAGACTGGTTAAACAAACCGGGGCATGTCTGTGCCAGAGAGCGCCACTCAGCAATGAAGCGGGACAAACTACTGACAGGTGAAGAAAACTTGGACAAAGTTTGAGGGGAATTATGCTAAAAATACACACTACATGATTCCATTGATATAACATTCTGAATCTGATAAAATCAAAGTGATGGGCAACAGATTAGTGGTTGCTAGGACTTAAGGACAAGGTAAGGGAGGAGAGAGGGAGGTAATGAAAAGGGACGGGGGGTTCTTTAGGGTGATCAAACTGCCCCGTCCGTTGACCACATCCATGTCAACCTTCTGGTTGTGGTACGGTACTATAGTGTTGCAAAAATGTTCCTATTGAGAAAAACCGAGTGAAGATACAACGGATCTCTTTGTGTATATTTTTCCTTATAACTGCAGATCTTGATTCCACTTCCTACAATGGGGTAGCTTTGGCAAGTGTCTTACATTCTTTGGACCTGGTTTCCACATTGAAAAATGGGGATATTAATACTAGCTACACCACAGAGTTCTTTGGAGGAAGACAAGAATCTGCACATGGAAAGTATGTGGACAGACAGTGCCTGGCACACAAGCAGGTGTTTGATCAATGGGAGCCATCGCTGTATCCATCTTGGGTGATGGGTGAGAACTATGTAACTCAGAGACTTACTGGAGTTACTCGGCTAGGCATAAGAATTGAGCCTGAATAAGAATTACGGGTAGGGCCCTGGCTGGTGTGGCTCTGGATTGGGAGCCAGACAGTGAACCAAAGGGTTGATGGTTTGATTCCCAGTCAGGGCACATGTGCGGGTTGCAGGCCAGGTCCCCAGTGGGGGGTGCTCAAGAGGCAACCACACATTGATGTTTCTCTTTCTCTCTTTCCCCCTCCCATCCCCTCTCTACAAATAAAGAAATAAAACCTTTAAAAAATTATGGGTAGGAATTGAACATAGTGTATTGTTCAAGAAGAAAAGGCTACAAGCCTGGGCCCTGGGCTGGAAGCTCTTGAATGTGTCCTGTAGGTGGGGACTGCCCACTGTACTCAGGGACCTGTAGACTGCGTGAGTGGTGGGAGGGAGATGGGAGTATGCCAGGACATCAGGTTGAAAGAAAGGATGAGAGGTGAGTCCGTGCTGTAGGAAACTTTGCTGGCAACTTTTTAAAAGAAATTATTAAAACAAGTGGGCAGTAGATGGGAACTTAAGTGTCATGCACAAATCCTTTAGGAAATCAAATATGATTTTGTACTATGCATAATCCTGTATCTGGGTTGCAAATCTGGATGTACAATAAAAATACTGAACAGAGTTGTAGTGTTTGAAGAGAGAATAAGAGTTCAAAGGAATAAGGGATTTACTAAGGGGAGCTGGGGAAGAAATCCCTAGAAGGCTGTGTCCTGCCTTTGGTGGTGGTCCTGATGTCACTGCAGATATGCAGGACCAGCAGATGGGAAGAAGAGCTGGATGTGAAGTCGGGGAAAGCAAGGACAAACTGGACCTGCGAGGATTAATTGGAATTTGTGAGGACCACCTGAAAGGCATGAAGCCCAGGAGCTGGCACTGGTGGGCATGGAGCTGCACACACACCTGGTCCAGGACACGAAACCTTCTAGCAGGAGACCAGGGCAGTTGCAGCAAGCCTGCCCCAGTGCTGCTCCATCCCAGCCAAGGCATGCGGGCCCACAGTGCCAGTGCGCGCAAGCAGCAGTGGCACCTGGCCCTCCACCAACCCTCAGAAAGTAATAGCTGTGGCTTCACTTCCACCTCTCAAAGTCGGCACACACTTTTCTTCTCTCCAACTCTAACTCACAACCATACAGGGAAAGACATCTGGGGAAACAAAACTAGCTCAGCTAAGCTGACAATGTATCATACCACTCTGATACATTACAGGCCGATGTCACTGGTCACCACTGAAAGGAAGGATGGCACGCTATGGCCCACGACAGATGAGGTCATTCTGTGCAATCAGCTACAGACTAGGGACCTCCCAGTGTTTGGTCCAGACTCATCCAGAGCTCCACCACAACGATCCTTAGAATGTACCGTCTCTCTTGTACCACAGAGCAGGGGAGGGGTTGCCATAAGCATGGAGAAATTGGCATTCACAGCACTTTGGAAAGCTCTGGTCACTTTGAAATTTGGTCACTGACCTCTGACCTCTGTGATGGACTCTCCAGGACTGGACTCTTCCAGCTAGCTTTCCAAAGAAGGTGGAAGTACCTTGTTTGGACACCTTTTGGAGAAACTCGAATGATGCAAGGTTGGGTTACCCCTAGGTAAGAATGGGCATTGGTTTTCAAAGTTTCTGATGGGAGTATGAACCTGAAATCTGTCCCAGTGTGATCGGTGGGTATCTGCCTAGATTAAAAACGGAGTTTTGGAGAAAATGGCTTCTGCTCCTGTCTGTCTTCTCATCTGTAAGGACTGTGAAATAGTGGAGGCCCATGTACATAAGAAAGAAAAAGGAAAGATAAGTTGGAAGGCACGGGGAAGCCAGAGGCTCCACTTTCAGCATTTTCACAAAAGTCTCCATCCATGCAAGGTTACTTGAATCTTCTGTGAAGGTGTAGAACCAGACGCGCCTTTTTTTTTTTTTGACTGACATTAAGTTGTATAACCAGAACTCAGTAACTCAATCAAGTTAAAAAAAAAAGAGAGAAATATCTTTTAGCTACTAAAGTTTAGCACCTCCAACTTCATGAAACTCTGGTTACTCTTGGCTTCTTTCTCAAGATCATCTGTCATCTAGGCACCTGATCAGTAATACTATTACTACTAATAACAGTATTTCTTTTACAGATACCCATTGGGCCGCTTAGCATTTGCCCACCCAGAAGCATAGCGAAATCACAGTTGAGTAGAGGGCGCGAAGGAAGCAGCAGTTCCTTTTAGACCCTAGGCGGTTGGCTCCACTTTTGAGGAGTTAATCTGACCCGGGTGCACCCTCTCCAGCGCCGTCAAATGTGGTCCCCGGCTCGGCTCTCTGGCGCCCTCTGCTGTGAAGTTGGCCCCTCCGATGGCGCGCCGGACTCTCCCGAGTCAAGCGCAGCCTTACCGGCTGCAGTCACTGACACCCACATTTCAGCTCCCACAGCCTTGAGCACTGCTCAGGGGAGCGGTGGAAAGGCCTCGCGCGCTTAGTTTCCTGGCAGCTTTTTAAGGCCTCTTCCTTAGGATAAACCCAAAAACCTGCCCTCAGAGAAGTCTGTATTTCTTGTTATCCTCCCCAAATGGGGGTCTTGTAGAGAGAATCTTAAGTATAACCCTCTGAATTATGAAAACAAAAGATATTTTTGCAAGAAATGCAAACATGGAATATGCTTCTCACATATTCCTACAGGGCCCCACTGTAGACATTCTTTCTGAGAATCACTGTTCTAGAATCTTCTCACCTGCCTGAGCCTCACTTCCCTTCTTGCCACAGTTCCAACAGCCTTTCAGGTGGTGCCTTCACGGGGGAACTACACGTGCTCCTTCTATATGTGTGGCAGTGCGCAAATCACTGACCTGCCCTGAGCTCACTTACAACATCAGCTCCAGAAAGCCCATTTATTTATTCAATCCTTGCCAGGCCCTGGACTTGGCACTGGGGCTGCATCATTGGACAACACAGATGCCTTCCTCACTCTCGGAAACTTACCATCCACTGGGGGAGCCCACCGGTACACCGATAAATGCACAAATGGTTGGAGTGTGTTGATGTAAGGAACGAGACACACGAGAAAGAACTGAGGTTGCGAGCTCACACAAGGGGCATTAAAGCTGAGCCTGAAAACTAAATGAGAATGAAGCAGGGAGAAAATGTTGGCCAAAGACTCTGAGATGGGAAGTTGTCATGAACTCCAGCAGAGGCCCTGTGGCTAAACCATCATGAGTGAAGAGGTTGAGAATTAGGCAGGGTGCAGCCAGCAAAGCCTTGAAGACAGAGCTAATTGTTTGGATCCAATCCTGGAGTGCAGTGGAGAGCCATTGAGTTTATTTGTAATTGTTGCCATGATCTGATGTGGGTTTTGAAAGGACCCCTCTGGCCGCTGTGAGGATAGTAGAGGGAAGGGAGGCAGAAGGGAGGGGGAGCCTCCTCTGGTGATGGATGGCCACTGAGTTCCAGGTGGTAACAGTGGGGCAGTGAGGAGCCACATACAGAGCATATTCTGAAGGCAGGATAGAAGGACATGCAGACAGGAAGAAGGAGGTGACAGGGATGTCACCCAGGTCTCTGGCTATGAGGGCAGGACTCAGGGAGGAGCAATTCTAGAGAGTAGCCTGGTGGAGTCTGCTCAAGTCAGAAGCCGCATGGTAAGTGGCCTGCTGATGGGTTCATGCAGGGGCTCTGCTCTCTAGGGAAGCACACGTGGGGCCAAGCTTGAGTGCGAACAGCACTTGGCGACAGCATTTAGGGAGAAATTTTGGTCTGATGTTTAGGATACAAAGGAAAGGAAATTGAAAAGTGTGTTGTAGAGTGACAAGTTCAAAATGTAATTTAATTTTTAATTATAAAGATAGGGAAAACAGATACTTAACTGTGGCAAAAGGGTTAAGGTGAAAACAGGATCTAGGAATGACATGGGTGCAGAGACCAGGAGAAGGAAGGGTCCAGGTCAAGCCAGAACTTGGACTAGATTCTTGGCAGTCTTTTGAAATTGGAATCGCCTGACACTATGTCACACTTTGGCATCAACGCAATACTTCTGTTATTGTTTTCTTCAGGGCTACTAGGGCCCTGAAGTAAGAATAAACATGGAAGCCCACAAACCATGACATCTAATCTGAGTAGTAGTTAAGATGCTCATAATATGAGGTGATCATAAATAATATAATTGACATGCTCATAATAATAGTAATGGTGTTGCCACCATTCTAGCATCCAGTCAACCGAAGACTGCCTCCAAATAAGCAGAGGCTGAAGTGTGCTTGGGGGTCGATCAGAACATTAGGCCGCTATGTCCTTCGCTGGTTCCTGGGTCCTCTTTGGGCAGGTCAGGGAAGGGAAAAGAAAAGCCAGAGCCAGGAACTCAGCCTTCCAGATGAGTTCCAGATTCCCACGCGCACAGAGCTGCTGCCAGCTGCCAGCTGCCAGCGGGAGGTTCTCCCTCAGGTCTGTGGTCCCTTCAGCTTTGCTCCGGAAATCTTCCTGGCTATTGTGGCCATGCGCTGGCAGAGGGCGCTGCGACTTCACAGTTTCCAAAGAGGCCTCCTTCCCAGAGGAGGCGGCTAGCTCCACCTTGGTGTTTCCTTAGCCCTGGGAGGATATAAGGGGAGCATGCAATCCCAGGGCAAAGCCGACTCGGTCTGTGGAAGGCTGCCCCCCCCCCCCCCCCGTGAAGCCCAGAGGTGGGCTTTTGTGTTCACCCTCTGCCTGTCCTAAAGCTTCTCCATGAGAAAACAGACGGATTTACGTTTGATTTTATGCTGTGCTACTTGGACTCCCAGCTCACGTGCCACAAACCAAGCAAGTGTACTCATAGCAATACTTTTGTAGTCCAGTGGGTGACCAGGGCTTCAGGAGGCAACACCTGATGAGCAATCATTCGTCCCTGAAGCCTGAGCCAAAAAGGGGAGGTTCTTAAGAGTAGGAGTGTGACCTTCCTCCTGTCTGGGGGCAGTGGCCACCAAGCCCCAATCCTACTAAGCATCTGCAGCCTGGAGGTAAACTCTCTCTTCTCCTTAGGTTTGCAAGCAGGGGCCCCGCAGGCCTTTGCAGCCTGGGTGGAGGTCAGCCCCTGGGTGCGGTGTGTGTGGTGGGACACTTTTGGACGGGGGATTTGTTTAGATGTGATTTGCACTGAGGTTCATCCCCACCCTCACTCTGCTGGTGATGCCCTCCTCAGATTTCACTCACCATCCATCTCTGCCTTTCCTCTCCTCCCTCTGCTGGGGCAGGGAGTGGTGGTGGTTGGGGTTAAGAAATACAGCTACAGAAGCTCCAGGTCAGCTTTTTTTCATGGTGGCATCAACCTGGAGTCCCCACTAGGCTGAGCGTGGACCACCATGGATTCCAGCACCAATGGGTCTCTCCCTTTGGGGGAGCATGACCACCACCTATGGCAGGCCCATGGAAGGCCAGGGTCCCACAGGATGCTTCGGAAGAGAGTACAAAGTGGTACCAAGTGACCCATGCCCCTTCACCCCCACCCACGGCCCTCTCAGCAAAGCCTTGGTCTGAGAGTGAGAAGACACTACCCGAGGCTGGGATGCTGCCTACCTCTCCACCTAATTGAGAACGCTGAATGGCTTTCTCCTTTTTTTCTCCCTTCTCCTTCAATAGAGTCCAACAATTTAGCAAGTTCACCAAGCTGTGTCCTGCTTCATGACTAATTCACATATTTAAATGGGATCGGTCAAAGCCGGACTATTTGATGCCAGCCAAGCGCATTTATCAGGTCAAACTGCTCACAAAGGCTGGAGGCCAGTGTGGGTATGTGAGTGTGTATGGAGTGAATGTGCAGGATATTTATTTATTTTTAGTCTCAAATTTCAAAAGCAAGGGACCACATCAGAGGTTGCCATTGCTCCCAGGGTCCCCTCCCAGAGCCTGGCTTGCTTTGGGTCCTGCCTCCTCTTCCCATCCCTCTCCCCGCCCCCCAGCCCTGAGCTGTGTGTCTCTGGTGGGGCTTCAGAGAATGAATCTACTCAATTACAGCCCTTTACACGTGACTGAGCAGTTTCAAAGATGCCACATTTTATTATTTGGTGACCCCTGACATTGCAGGTGCAGATTTAATGGTGGAAAAGTTGAAATTAGCCAAAGTGAACTTTCTTCTCCCAGTCTCAGCATGGAGAGATGTTTGGGCCTGTTTCTCAGCTGGAGCTGCCCTAACTTTGCTGACTGTGTAAGTTACCAAAGTGTCAGCCTTAGCCTAGCATCCCCCCACCCCACCCCCACCCCAGCTGGATGGCTTCCAGGGCCAGGAGAGTAAAGAGTTAAATACAGAGGTACTGACGGTAATCCCCTTGGCAAAGGAAATTCGGTCTCCTGTTTCCCTCTTGGGGTGTGTGACATGAATCATGTAGAGTGTGTAGCATGGGACCCAAGGGTAGCATCATGTTCAAGTAAGACGAACAACCCTAAGTTCACGGCTTCCAGGCTGATAAGTGTTGCCGCTACAGGGTCACGATTGATCCGCACACACTGTCGGGATGGATTTCTTGACTGGATGGCTCTTCACAATCAACACCCCGAACCAGTGACCCATGCGTGTCCAAGCTTGGGTTTCGCCAGGCGAGCAGCCTCCTCTCCCAGCTCAGCCTTCTCAAGCCAACCCATGGCCTGTTTCTCTGCGTCTATT